>JAWWES010000081.1:146549031-146595033 GCA_035583135.1 Lophotriccus pileatus
AAGGCTATAGAATACACAGGTTTGGGTTACACCCATCCAGCGATGAATTGGTCCCAGCTGTTCTAACTAGGACACCTGCTAATACGCTGCAGCTCTGCCATCCTGTATATCCCAGTGGCTTCTGTTTGTGAGAAGTAGCAAGTTCCTTGAATTTCTCCCTAATCTTTCTTAAGAGAGAAAGATGACTGAATCACATTGCCAACAGACTGAAGCAGAACTGTGCTGCTGATATGTGCCTCCTCTTTGTGCAGCGTGCACCAGCTTTCCTCCATTATTATGTTGTACTCATAGCACTGGCAGGCTGAAATTTTTGGTGAGCAGAGTGAGAATCTCCTAAGCCCTGGAAATGACAGCAATGTTTCCCATCACCTGCTGGGTAGAGAAAAGCTTACTTTGCCTTGGTGTCCTTCTACAGCATTTTGTATCATTAAATGTTAGGCCACAAGGACTGATAAGAGCCAAGCAGATGGCTCATGCCTTTCTCCTATCTTTTTGCCTGTTTTCCAGGGCATGGTTGCCTTTTCATCTTGGGCCTTAGCAAAATAACTGTTCTGTCTGTCTGTGGCTCAGGCTTCCAGTCAGTTTTAGTTTCTACATCAAGGCACTTACACTAAGTAGCTCATCAAATAAAGGATTTAATAACTGGTATGAAAAAGGTACCAAACTATCACTCCAGACATAGAAGGCCAGACTTTTTATTTATCATCATAGCAGAAAAGTATAGTCTGTTATAATTATTACTTTTATTATTATTATTATTATTATTGTTATTATTAGGCACTGCTATTAACCTAAAACTAAATTATCTTCTTTTCCTGAATAACCTATGGCTTCCTTTTCTCAAGCATTTTACCTGCCAACACATAAAAAATCACACAAGTCAGAGTCCTGTTTTACATTTTAAGTGATACTTTAAATTCTTAACCCTTTATTTTAAGGACCAAATTAATTTTATAGCCCTGTAGAGTTGAAAGTTCACTAAGAGTCTCAAGCCAAGCTGGACAGGGTCTGACTGCCATACAATGGGGAGAGCTCAGGGAAATATGCTGCAAAAATGTGTCATTTTTCTGGGCACGGTGTTGCTGCAGGTTTTACATGGAACACAAGAAACAAAGAAGCTGATCAGTTGCAATTGTTTTCACAGAATCATGGAATATCCTGAGTTGGAAGGGACCCAAAAGAATTATTGAGTCCAACTCCTGGCCCAGAAGAGGAAAGCTCCAATAACCAAGAATCTCCAATTAAAAGTACAATTTTCAAGGAGAAAATGGAGTTGAAGGGTGGTAGAAGTTCTTCAGTTTACCTCAGCTTTGAGTTGGACAAAGCAAACTTTACCTCCCTCCTAATGTGTTCTGTAATGATGCTTGCACAGTGACGAGAACCATTTAATCCTGCTCCAGCAGCCAGTGTGCTGAACTGGCACAGGACATGCACATCAGTGGCCAAAGGGAGGATCAGATCACAGCCCCACAGGTGCCTGTGGGTTTGTCTCTGCATGAGCATCCCAATTCCTATCTCCAAATAAATGGCCCATTCCTCCTATCCATTAAAGAAGAAGTTGGAGGGGAGGTGCTCCCAACACGACTAGCAGGGCTTAGGCAATGTTCCCCCACACCCCCCATGATATAGATAAAGGGCAGTTTTCCCATTTCTCCCACTGCTTCAAACATTTGCCATGAACATTAATCCTGTTGATGGAACATCCTTGCTGTTAGTGCTCTCAAGTGCCGACCACCCTGTTGTTCATGTTGAGTAATAAAAATGAAAGCAAGCAGCACGCTGAATGTACCCAGCAGTTCTATATTGCTCACAAAGTCCCCTGAATTAACATCTCATCTGCAGTGCAATGATCAACAATTTTACAGCCCGCCAGGATCCAAATAAGGCACTGGTTAGAACATTTTGTAGAGTTATTTCCCATCAAAATAACGGTACATTTGCAAATGGGTTTTCAATCCCTGGATAAGTTTTATCCATCTGCCCCCAAAACCAATCTAAGTCTTCAATTTTTTTAGCTGATCCTCACCTATAAAGCACTATAACAAGCTCCAGTTTTCTATTTGCAAAATGAGACTGTGATGAGACGCAATCCAGAAGATTTCCACGCCATGGCACACGTGAAGAATAGGGAGGGAAAAAATCCCATTACTTCCCCAATTAAGCTTTTTTTGCTCTTCCTCTTAAAACACCACAATTTCCAACCCCCTCTGTGCTTCATTGAGCTGCAGGGAGAAACTCGGGTTGCACAAGCTCGGGCTGTACGACTCAATTACCAAGATCTGAAGGAAACTCGTGTCCTCCGACAGCTTCTCCAAGGTTTCATCACAAACGCTGCCTGATCTAACTAGGAAACACTCAGCATCTTTGTGGCAATTACTAAAGAAAATAATTATGACATGATATGACCACTGTCTTCTTTCAGATGGAAAAGCAGCAGAAAATTACAGGAAATGGAAGTCAGACAGGAGCTAATAAAACAGCCCTTGGCAAGGGAGGAGAGATGATTCCATGAGAGCAATTTTTTTGACTGGAAAACAAGGAAAAAGCATCACATTGCAAGCTAAGGACCAACAGAGACCATTTAGTCATAAATGAGCCATAGACTCACCATAGTACAGGCAGGTTATGCTTGCAGACAGCTGCCTATCACAGGTTACTGTAGAAAAAGAGCCTTCCATGGTGCCACAGTTCATGGCTGCCCTACTGTCACACACTTGCTCTCCAGAGACACCAGGTGAGAATGCATTAACAATTCTACATCTATTATGAATGAATTAAATTTCTTCCAACACAGAAACCAATTTGGATCATTGAAAATACTTCGAAGTTCCCACAGGAGTTAGTCCGGTGGTTACAACAGCGAGCTGGGGAGTGGAACACTTTTAATTGCAGCCCCAACCTTAATTACTGATCTGCTGCAGGAATTTTGTCATGAGACTTCACTGCCCTGCCTCAGTTTACTGATGTGTAGGATATTAAAGAGTGGCTCTGGAGTAATCAAAATATGGCAGACACTTCCCAAAACAATGAAGGTGATCAGTACGGCGCTTACGCAACCAGAGGTGCAAGTCTTAATTAATGTTTATAAAGTGCCTGGAGAAGCTGAGAGAGCTGGTGCCGAGGGAATACAAAGTATCATTATGCTTATTTTGCAAAGAGGTATGAATATGTGATTATAATTTTATTACCCACGCAGATTTATAAGGAGGGTTTGAGCACAAAAGAAATTAAACTTTTTGACACTTTCTCTGCAGCGCAGGTTCATTATCAGAGCTGTGTATCAAATGTAAAATGCAAATTTAATAACTCACTCACTTTCAACTGTGAAATCATACCCAAATCCTCACTATCTTCGAGCAATGGATGAGGAAAAAACTGTGTGACAAGAGTGTTTTAGAAGTCAGGATGGTTATGTGGATGTTACAGCATAGCACAATCTAAGTATTTCCAGAGCATTCATTCACTGTAGCAGCTGTATTTTCCCCTACATTTTGATTATCTTGACATTTTCTAATCATGAGAGTTATAAATTTTAAAATGATATGGCAGGCTTGAGAGGCTGCAGATTCAACCCCCCCAAGTGAAGTTACTTTGTTTTTATTAGATGTTAAATTGCTTTTCTTCAGAAGGAGAATTGTATTTTGGTTAATTTTTGCTTTTTGAATGCTGCCACAGATTTCTTCTGATAATACAGTGGTCTGAGTGACAGCAGAGAGATTTTTCTTTTCGATAATCCTTGATAAATATTGACCAAAGATGTCAGTTCTGTCTTTCACCATTGAGATGAATTAGTTTGGGCACAATAACAGCAGAGGGGTTTTTTTTTTAGTATGGCGCCTAGTATGAGTCAAAAGTTTCTAATCTGAGCTTAGAATTTGCACAGATTTTTTTTTTTTCCTCAGCAGCTCTATCACTTTCAGGCAGGGTCTGAAATTTGATCGGGGAGGTACAGTTGCCTTCATGTTAAGAATGATGCTTTTCCTGCTCAATCCAAATTCCTGTCAGTAATACTCTTTATAAAACAACGTACTCTGTATTCATAATCAAAACTTTTTACCCTCTGTGTTCCCTTTACTGAGCAGTCCCATTTCCAGTACCAGATTTCCCTCCCAAGCTCCACATGCAGACAAGTTCCATCCAACCTCACCTCTGTTGAATCAACTTAGAGGCAACTCTACAACTTCTTTGCTTTCAGACAGATTTATGGCACAACTAAAAGCAATTAATTAGCATGACCAGACTACACATCTCCCAACTTCCAATCCCTTTCAGAAACTATTTGACTAATAATAATGATTTATCACATGGTTATGAATTTAAACTTTCAGTTTAACTTTTGAAGAGAGAATGCTATCAAGCCTCACTTCTTTACAGGTACTATTATTTGAAATATTCTCTTTTTTTTTTTTCATAATTATTTCAGTGCTTAACAAATAGACATAAGGGTTAAAAAAAGAGAAACATTACTGCATATCCTGGTAAAGAAACTCCCTGATGTGGGCTTGCAGTCCTCTGTCCTGAATCTACAGCTCACACACTGGACTTACTGTGTGTAAGACTTTTCTGTTTTGACAGATACAATTTAAAGATGAAAACATACTCCAAGGCAGAAGGACTTGCAGCTTTTCAAATCATAAATGAGTTTTGGCTTTGAATCCCCTAACATCACAGGGAGGAAGGTGACCACTATTAGCCCTAGTAGCATGACATGAATTTGGATTTGAAGCCCAGCTCTCAAAAGAGGTACCTGTGTACACTGAAGTCTTATTCTCTCTGCTAAAATGGCAAATAAAGTAGGTGCAGATGTCAGGTGGGTATCCAGGACTGAGATCTTCAACCATTATTCAGAAGACAACGATCAGCAAATCTGCACTGAGTACCAACAAACAGCTTAAGCCAAGACTGACACGCTGCTTTCAACGCTGAGAGTCACACCGGCCCTCGCAGCAAACACATCTGAAATATTCCTCAGCCACCTTTTCAAGAGATCACAGGTTTAGTCAGGCTGACCTACAGCCCCTCCAGAAAGTCAATGCACTGAGAAGCCTATTACTTTTACTCATCCATGTATCTCCCCAAGGATCTTCTCAAAAAAAAAAAGTCACATTGCAAAGTCTTCCTTGTTTGCAGAACTCGTTCTTCCTGCATATATTTACAGTGACCAAGCTCTTTGTTTAGACACACAGAGTTTCTCTCAAAATACAGCTATCTCAGAGAGCAAACAGCAAGGCAGGAAAGGAAAACAGATTATCAATGCTGTCTCTGCAGCAGAGCTGAACAAATTCCCTAAAATACTTAACCCACAGATAAAGTTCTGATGGCAACATCACTACCCAAGACCTTCAGAGAGACCAACGTGTGATGACCAAATGGTTATAAACACAAGGAGCTCAAAGTTATATTGCCTTTGAAGTAATCAGATCACATCACTCTGTACTGTAATACAAATACAATGCCTTGGAGAAATAAAAGAAGAAAAGGACAATTTTTCATTCTTTTTTGGTAGATCCTGTGGTGTCCTAGTAACAGAACCACATCCCTTAAACTGACTGTAGAGCTTGTGGTGCTGAAGCCTCTCAAAGCCACTGCAACTACACATGTTTTACAGCAGAGCAGAAATAACCTCCTCATTTTACATTCTGTAAGAAGAGGAAGGTGGTTTAGAAATACATCCATTTATGTACTCATTTCTATTCCTGGCAATTTAAAAAGATCTACACAGTCAAAAGAGGATGGTGGGTAATAGAAGAAATATCCTCTTCTACATATGAACAACCGGCAATATAAAGCATAAAAATGCGGATTGGGCACCAATTTGGACTCTTAGGTCTTAATATTACAGCTGTAATGCTTCATGCTGACCTTGGATATACATAGATGCGTCCTCTCCTAAAATTTAAAAGAAGCCTTCAAGATATTTTGCTGTCTTACAGCAGCAGGATATGCACATTTCATAGCTTGGTTCTCCAATCAGACTGAAAAGGTTTTATGAAGGAAAAGAAGTACCATTAGTCCTACTTAACAATGGGAAACAGGCACAGAGGGGTGAAACAATTTGCTTACAGTTACCCCATCAGCAGGTACATAAGTAGGAATAGGACCCCCAAACCCCTCAGCCCTGTCCACTCTGATGCTGTCTCTAACAAGAAATTAGCTTTTAACACAAGTAAGAAATACTTGTTCCAAACTCCACGAAAGCAAAGAACTTCCAGCTAGGCAAAAACAATTTTATTCAATTTTCTGCAGAAGAATGTCACCTTTTGAGGTTTGTTGTCATTTCACTCGTACTTTATTCCCTTACAGTATAGCAACCAACAGACTCATGGCTCCTTTGAAGTTGCTTCCTTTTCCCCACACTGCCATTAGCTACACAGACAATTCTTCTCTCCCCTTCAGCAGGGAAGGGTGAACTGTAGTAGAGCTGTCTAGCATAGGCTTAGGATATTATTTGCTATGTCTCTGTACGTTGCTGTAGTGTATCTATTTTTATAGCTAACTTTCAAAGCAACACACTAATAAATAATAATGAATTTTCTAGGAATCAGCAAAGTGGAGACAAGGAAACACAGCCCTGCACAAAGCAGGCTCTATGAAATGACACCAATGAGAAGAGAAAGGGATTTTGATGTCAAGGTGAAGAGAAGTAACAGAGAGGGTGCAGGAGTGGAGACTCTGAAATGATCTTGCAATTGAAGGCCAAACAGGCAGGTACAGAGACCATAGGGAAAAAGAAAGTCTCTGTCAGTGACAGAGTAATGGGAGAATGAAAAATAAGAAAGCAAGAAAGGAGACCTTGCGGGTCTTCACGTCAGCATTGGCAGGATCTTGGAATTGGAGATACAGAGGTAGGAAGAGAGGCTGTGGGAATGAGCCATTTACATTTTGGCCATTTGCACTGTGTGAAAGGAGAGGGAGCAGACCAGGTCTGCCATTCAGTGAATAGCCACAGCTCTGCTGCAAACTGGCAGGATGTTCATGGCACCCACTGAACTCAACACACAACTCCACATCACTCCACCACGAGTGATCCCAGCGGCAGATCATGCAATGGACCTCCTCCTTTGGTACAGCAGGAAAGAACTGATCCTGTTTGTCTGTAAGGCACTCTGAGGCACTTGGCAACCACTTCTTTTATTACAGATGCTCTGGTCCAGTCTCTGGCCATCTAATTTACCATCCAACATGATTCTGACTGACTGCTGGTAAGTTGGATGAATTTCCGGATCTAAAGAAACTTAGTTAACTGAAGAAAGGCATGTTTTGGACTGAAGGCAGCCCTGGAAACAAAGTTTATCATGATACTGACTTTCATTTTCTTTTCCTGTGTTCCTTGAATGGTCTTTAAACCATTCCTGTAGGTGTTAAACCTACCTGTCGTAAAATATGTTTAATGGCATACAGTGTATGAATGACTGCAATTGAGCACTTAGAAAATGACCTACATTGAATATAATTTGCTATTGAAGTACATGAATTTGTTATTCATTTTGTGCTGCTCTTTTCACAGAAGATGTTCAAGATCTCTTCAAAGTACTGCTTTAAGAGTAACACCAGCTACTGTCTGACTATGAGCCTGTGAAGTCTTCTCCTTTGTCTAGTTTGAGCTGAAATCCAGATATTTACCATCCAGCATGTGCCTGGTCATTCTCTTCTTGCTTTTCTTCTTCCACCTTGCAAGGACATCATATCACTTCATCTCTATCAACTGTACCAAAGTGCTGTGGCCTATTCTGTCTTTGGAAGATTTCCAATACTTTCAGAAAGCAGATTGCAGTGTACCAGTAATTGCAGTTAAAAAGAGTACATAGCTCCAGTAGCTGTTATTTATTCATTTGACATTCTTAAACATACACTTGGAATACCTACAGAGTTTCAACAAAGCCTCGGTGAAGTCTACACCTGCACTTAGTTTTTTATCCCTGTAATTTGCAGGTCGGTCTTGTGGTTTCTTTTATTGCCAATAATTAAGTGATTCAAGGTAGATTATTTCACTCATGAAAATTCACATTGCTCTAAGAAAATATGCTCTGGCAAAGCTGTGCTGCAAACCATTCCTGCTTGTCTCTTCATGGAAACTCCCCAGAAAATCCCCAGAAATCAAGTGCCTTGTTCCCCAGGGCTGAGTGCAGCTTCACTGATGTAAAGGAAAAGAAGGAATGTGGTTTCTCACAGAGCTGCAGAGTCACTGGGGATTGTAGGGACCCTGAGCACCATCTAGTCCAAACTCTACTCAAAGCAGGGTCAGCTAGAGCAGTTTGCCCAGGGCCATGTACCTCCAGACTGGACAGTCCACAACCTCTCTGGGCAGCCAGCGCCAACCTTCAGACACCTTCACTGTAAAAATGTTGTCTTATATTTAAATGAAATTTCCTGTATTTCATCTTGTACCCATCAGCTCTAGTCCTCTCACTGGATACCACTGAGAATCTGGCTCTGTTTCTACATCCTCCCATCAAATATTTATACAAATGGATAAAATCCCCTGAACCTTGTCTTGTCTGAGACGGCTTCTTCCCATTGTACAAAGAAGGCCTCATGTCCTTCCTCCTTAGCTGTCAGTCCCTGGTAAATACCCCCCACAGCACCAGCTGCACTGCTTTCCTCTCTGAGAGTGACCCAGCAGCTCCCAGCTGGCTCATCATCCATCTTGAGGCAGAGCTCCATCAATTCTCCCTCCAGTCCCACATAAAGTGCAAAACCTGCTGTGGATCCTCACTGCTCTGTCACTCCTGTGATGTTTCTGCCCCACTTGGCCAGGCAGATCCTGTCTCTCTGTACCCATCTTTGATTCCCAAAGGAGATCCCATAGTCATAAAAGCCAGATCCTTGTTGCTGACACCAGGTGTGCAAAACAGGGTCTGTCCACTCCTTTTCTAGTCCTCCCTGCTTAAGGAGAAAACCATCTGGGCCACGTCCTCAGACATGACCTGTGAAACCACGTGGACACACTTCATATGCTCCAGGTTCCCTTGACAGCATCACCACTGGTGCCCACCTGGAAGTGGCTGTTCAGGCCTTAGCAGGGAGTCTACAACATCCCAGATGGGAGCCACTGGTCAGCAGAAAACATCAGACTGACAGATGGGGAACCACAACCCCTGAGGAGGGAGGCACCCACTGCCATCAGCCATCCTTCTCAGGCCCAGCAGACTCAGATGGACAGAGCTCCCAGTCCCTCATCTGCACCCAGAAGCTGTTCTGTAGTTGCAGATCTGCAGGTGGAGCAGGAACCTTCCTGCTGAGGCCAGAAGTCACAAGCTCCTGCCTTTGCCATCATGGAAGACTTCATTTCCCAACCTGATAAGAAAAAACTGCCAGCACATCCTTCAGTACAGTTGGGGGTCCAAATTTTTGTATCTTCAGGGTCTTGAAGAATCAATCTCTTTCTGGACCACTTCTGCACCTGCTGCTGGATCTGGGCTTTAAGGCCAGCAGCTATATAGGCTTGTCCATAGCACAGCTGAAAGGGTGCTTGATCTTCCCTAACCAGGAGTCAGCTGGGAAAAAATAAAAGAAACTCAAAGCACCCTCTGATCAGGAACAGCTGGCAGAAGCTGCCAGAGTCTGCTGGAAGACAGGCCTCCTGTAGCTATCCTTTCCCAACCAAAGCCACCACCCTGGAAATCCTTGAAGAGTTCCCAGGAGTCCTCCGACAGCCCTAGAGGTTCCCAAGAGACCTCCAGGGAAAACAGAGAAACTGCTCATCTGTCTGGCTGCGCTCACCTCATGAGTTTCCTGCTGAAAGCATCCCTTCTCATTTGGAAACAGAGGGAAGAGTACAGCTTTACAGATAAACAATACAAAAGCCATCAAGTGGAACTTCTTAGATTGCAGTGAAACAGAGTTGCTAAATCCTAACCCATCGCTGGCCCAAACAGAGTTAACTGACATTTAATCAGAAACACTGCAAATCTCTACATTTCCTTGACAATATCCAGTTTTCTTGATGCCTTGATTTTCCTGTGTAACCAAGAGCTGTTACAAATCTCCATATAAAAAATGAAAAGGACATATTTTAATGATTTTTTTCGAGGCGATGGAGGAAATGGCAAAACAATAATAAGTTTGCGATTTTAAGATTATTTAAAAGCCATCTCTGAAACGCAAACTTGCAAACATTAAGGGACCACTATGGTAGATCAATGAGGCATTACATAAACTCTACAAATGAGATACTGATTTGAAACTGCATCAGAGAGAACAGTATCTGAACTTCCCAAGAAACAGATAATGCTGGCAGACAGATGACTGATTTCTGTCCTATAGTGTTGACATCAGACAAGTTACTTCATCACTTGTCCAGAAAGAAAGCACTTGTAGCTGTTCTTGTAGCACTAGCTGTTACCCTTCTAGGACTACAGGAAAAAGTAGAGATTAATGCACTGCTGTGCTGTATTCATACATTTTTGCAGTAAGTGCAGAAATATCTTATTCTCATCCCTCTGTCTTCCCATTTATAAAAGAAAAACTAATTCCAAGGGCACTGGTTACCTACGACTTTTTTTTCCTTGTGGTTGATTGACTCAATATCAGCTGATTCTAAGATACTTTGTGATGTTCTTTTTACCTTCTCTGATATGGGCTTGGTAGTGCCTGCAAAGGTTTTTGCCCAAACTGCAGCCTGCTTCTCAGTGCCTGTCCCTTATTCCCTCAAGTCTGTCTCCTCCCCCAGATTTCATAAATTTGCAGGAATTTCACTGTCCCTGAGCTCTCTACCTCTTTATCAAATTGCATAAAAAAATAGTGAACAAATTCAAAAAACCCTGGGGGAGAGTGAAGGAGAAAAGAAAGACAGAAATGAAAACACACTTTTTCTTTCTTTCCAGAGAGGAATGATGACACATTTTGTTTTGCTCCCACAAAGTGGTTCCACAAGCCAGTGCATGCAGTAATTCCTGTCCTTTTCAGTACTTGAACACAGATGTATGAAGGCACAAAATCCCCATTCATCTTCCCAACACATGTTCAGTTCCACTCTCCAAAACCCTCCTTTTTCTGAGACCTATGGTGCCAGCTCTGCCAGACAGAAACCCAGACAACTGCTCTGACCTGCTATTGTAATTCCTACATTCTGGCTCCCACATAGCATTCATGTCCATGACCCGATTTGCAAGTCCAGATGAGGATGTAGGGCAGGACAGAGCAGAAGGAACAGCATGTTATGACCTCCGAGTGCTATTTCTCCTCATGTATTGACTGAGACGAGAAAGTGAGTTACAATGCCAGGCTCTCCAAGATGCTGAAGCTGAGATCAAAGTTAGCAAATAAAAATGCCAAGTGATAGATGTTCCTGTGCATCACAAAGAGCAGCATTGTCAGCCAGTGAGTTCAGTGGGAAACATCCAGCTGCCCATGTTGGGAAGTTGTTGAGGAGAGAAGCTGGAATACTTAATACTTCATGTATTTAACGGGTCATTTCCACACTTAACAATAAGCACAATGAGCACCCACACAGGACATGAACTGATGTCTGAAATACCAGCCATTACATCAACTGGGTTGAGAAAAGATAATTTTGGCTTGCTTGGAAGAGATTAGTTGTCCATTTTACACTCCCAGGCAGAGGTACTGGCCCAGCTGGTATGGGAAAGAAGACATATAGGACTCCAGTGAGTCTTTTGAGCTCTGACTCAATCTATCATGTCTTTTATTGAACACTACCTTTCACCAAAACCTCCCCAAACCTTCCAAAAGTCCTTAGGGCTTCTTGACAACCTCTGTCTTGATAACAACCCAAAATGAGAGAGAGCTTTTTGAAATTTCTTTTGCTTCACTATTTGACAAGGTTTCTGCCCGAAAAGCGAGGCCAGCAGCACTGTGAATGCCACTCATTAATTTCTTTTCTGGAAAGAAGTTCAGCACTGTTTCCTAATGATGGTCAAGGCTTGTATACACACCATCTGCCCACAGGCTCATGCCAGGGGCAGCTCTCTATTGTCGCGAATTCCTCACCTACAGCTGAACATGTCTGGAGCTTTCTGAGCCACCTTTATTCCTTCCATTTACACTGGGGAAAATATGAAGTCTCTTTATATTAAACCATTAAACCCCAGGCAGATCTTTTGTGCTTATCTGAAGCAACATGAGATTGAGAGACTTCATTTTCTCGACCCCAGGGGCCCCCCACTCCACCAACAAAAGGATCTGATGAAGTTTCCCCCTTGATTTGGGACTCAGGGACTAGCTCTACTCAACACCAAGTCAAGAGCTTTGCTATCCCTTCTCAACAACAGGTCAAGATAATTCCACCCTAAAAATTGCTTAATTCTTGTGCAGAGCAATCATGTCCTCCCTGCAGATTGTCCTTGTTTCAGCTGGGATAGAGTTACTTTCCTTCCTAGTAGCTGGTACAGTGCTGTGTTTTGGATTTAGTATGAAAACAATGCTGATGACACGCTGATGTTTTAGTGGTTGCTAAGTAATGCTTAGTCTAAATCAAGCGCCTCATGCTCTGCCAGGGTGCTGGTGCACAAGAAGCAAAAGAGCATGGCCAGGCCAGGCGACCCAAGCTGGCCAAATGGATATTCCATACCAGAGAACATCATGCCCAGTGTATAAACCAGGAGAGCTGTCTGGGAGGGGCTGATTGATGCTTGGGGATGGGCTGGGTATTGGTCAGCAGGCAGTGAGCAACTGTTCATCATCACTTGTCCTTCTCAGGGTTTATTTCTCTTTGCTTTCCATTGTTGTTATTATTGCTGTTGTTATTTTTATCATTATATTTTACCTTATTTCGATTATCGAACTGTATTTATCTCAACCCATGTATCTTACCTTTTCCTGTTCTCCTCCCCATCCCTCTGGGGAGGGAGGAATGAGTGAGTGGCTGTGTGGTACTTAGTTAAACTATAACACAGATAACAACAGTACTTTGCTCATATTCTTTAAGACTCAGAGTATTAGTCAGCCAAAACCCACTGAGCCATTAGAAAAGCCACCCACTAACTTCCAAATTGTTTTATTTTTTTTAAATCAAGAGGATAAAGCCATCTTTGTCAGAGATAAGCAAGAGAATTGTGTAATATAGGTTTTATTCTACAGTTTTTTTAGCTTTTCCTACATTTCTGAGCTCAAGCATCCCTATTTTCTCTACTCTTTGTCTCCTATTTGCCCAAGTTTTTTTATTCATCCATGAAATTCATTAGACATTATTGTACACAACTCTAAGCACAACATACCAACTAAAGAAGGGGGAAAAAATCCCAAACAAGGAAGAGTGAGCATAATGGACCCACATGGGACAACTAAAACCTGTCTGCAATTATTATTAGCACTAAAATTTCAGAGTGTGACAATGAGTTAAAAGCAATACACAACTACAAAAAGCAAAACAGTGCAAAACCACCCTGACAACGGGCGACCACATTAAAAAGATAAAGAGCAATAGTGAGTTCTGCTAAATATGTTTGTTGGAATTACCATTATCAGCCAAACACAATCCTACTTGCAATTATGTGGCCTTTTTTTCTGCAGTGCCACTGTGTTCATTTCACTTCTTCTGCTTTGAGTTTCCTTACTGAAGACCTAGGATTTACCATTGTGCATGATTAAATCCTTGCCCAAAATATACATGGGCACTGGAGAAACCAGGATTACTTTCTATTTTCTCCTTATATTTTTCCCTCTAAATTTTACCTTAAAGTAAACCAGATTTTTGTGTTCCTCCATAGTTATTAAATTTGGAAATCAGAGCCAAGCACACTTTCATCCTTTTGGGTCTCCAGCTGTTTCAACAGCCTTCTTCAGTTAAACTGTAAAAGAACCTCCTTCCATTCCTAAATTCAGGGCTCTATTCAGAATAATCTGCTCCCAGGAGCTAATTTAGGTATCATGACTGCTCTTCTCCACTGACAGCACAGACAGCCTGGTCTGGCAGCGCTGGATTGTAGGTGGCCTGAATCACTGATCACTTTCCCAAATTCAGATGCTATAGATAGGCTCCTGTAGAAAAGCAGTCTGAATATGGCCCCCTATCTCTGCCAATTTTTCTCCCGTGATTTGTGTTTGCCCAGCTCTGAACCTCCCAACACCTCATCAAAGATGCTGCAAGAAAACACTCCGTGCTTCAGTGTCTCTTTCCTGGAACTTGCACCATAACCAGGTCTCTGCTTCACAATTTCCATCCTTCCTTCTTAATATACTTCCCTGATTTTGAATTATGCAATCCCTGTTTGGAAACCCAACGTAGATCCTGTTTATGTTCTATTTAATACAATTTAAAGACTGCCGCTTGGAATAGAGCTGGTGCTGCAACAAAGTATGACTGGCCATGTAATCCAAGTGCATCCCAACACAACAGAAATGCTCTCTCCTTCAAGCCATGGCCTCTAATTGCCTAAGACCTTTTTTTCTTTCAGCATCTCTTCAAACTTTCCTGATTTAGTGGAGTTCACTATTAATTCATCTACTTTCTATTTACCAGGCTTTGCTGCAGTCAAAGCAAACAGAGTCAGCTGACTGACATGAAATTTGGTCCGAAATACAAATGGCTGTGAGAATTTTAGCGCTATATACTGCCAGCCCTCATTCTAAAAAGAAATCCAGATTTATAAAAAGGGTCACCTTTGAATGAGCAGCAGCAGTGCTGATAAGAATCTGCAGGACTGAACCTTATAAATGCAGTTTTTGCAGGTTCTTTAGAGAGAACAAAACAAGCAGACGATCAGATTTAGACATCTGTTTTAAAGACAACTCTGCAAATTGTCTGGAGACTAAAATAGATTATTAGCAGGAAATGGAGTTTTCTTAATATTGAATTTGATCCTGCCCTACTGAAAATCAATGGAATTTTGTCCCAGACTTTCATATGAAAGGGACTTAACAAGCAGCATGTGCCAAAGCAGAGGTACAGCAACTGTCAAGGAGAAAGTTCAATTTGGATAAACCATAAATTTCAATATAAAAAGAGAAACATGGGAAGAGAGAAATGTCCGATTTGAGTGGCCTTGCTGAATGCACTAGTGGAGCCATTCAGCTTTCTGCTGAATATCATGAAGTATAAAAACTAAGGGAAACAAAGAAAATCCAAAAGATTTAGGTCCACAAGAGCGTGGCTTCACGCTCACACAGAAAGCACACACACTGATGCTTCCATTAGTGATGCTATTTTCATCTCAGTGCCTTCAAACAAAAAAATCAGTTTATTCTTCCAGTGTCAATTAAGACTCAGAATGCTTTTGGGACATACATCCTTATTACATCCATTTTTGCAGACTACAGTGACACAGAGTTTGACTCATTAAAGGCCAGAAAATGAGTCAGCAAAGAAAAAGAACCCCAAAGCCCCAATCATCCATTGTCTGTGATAACCACTGAATAACCTCTCTCCTCTTCGTCATTATTCAGCCTTGGGAATAAAGTCACTTATCTGAGAAATAAAACTATTCCTTACTTGACTTTTGCCTTTTTTGTATGTTTGTTTTCCACTGTGATTGCCTCCCAACATTTCCCAGCCTTGCACACTGGCTCATGCACTTAATTTTGATAGACACAAAATCCTTCTTAAATCTGCTGCAGTGTTTATACTGGGATGTATAAAAATGACTTCGTGAAACAGTGTCTCGGAATAGAAAATGAGATTAAAAATATTTTGCACATGAGGACTTCTCTAGGCTATGAGAGAAAGAGCAGAATATTACAAACCTTATTCTCTTTCTCCAGATAGCCTAAAGGGGCCCCTACAGCAGAACTATTATCTTTAATCTTATTTTCTCTTTTCAGCATGTATTTTATTTTCTTCTCTCTGCTAACAATACCTCAGCCTCTTAATAGCTCCTGAGTTCACCTTCTAAAAAGATATTCCAGGATAAGCCTTGTCTGTATTAGATTTGCAAAGGTTTAGAAACAGCTCGGGTTCTCTCTGCACTAACAAACACTTAGTGGTAAATGCTTTCTCAAAGAGGGTAATGCAGCAGTGATTTGGTCAGTGTATGAGCCAGTTTGCTTAACAAGCATGAACCTCCCTGGCCTGCCAGTATTACTGCAAAATAGAATCATTTTCCTAAATGGTTTCATTAAAGGGACATTGTGAGGCTAAATAGGAGATATTGAATGAAAATGGACAGAGTGAATTTTCAGTCATGCCAAGCCGGTCTGTGGCATCAGTCACAGAGGTTTCACTGAAAAAAAAAATTAAATAAAAAAAAAAAATGTCTCCATCGCTTTATTTGGAGTTGAACTCATTTGCAGTGACTCTGAAGGGTTCACTGCCACCGTGGCTGCCCAGCGCTTATCAGCCACGATTGAGCCAATTTGTCAGAAGAACCCGGGATGAGTTATTGTCCGGCAACGCCAAGACTTCCATTCGCTGTGGAAAATCATAATCTTCCCTTTTGCTTCAAACAATTCCCCTCGAATTGCCTCCCCAACTTATTCAGCCCCTACAAAGCCATGACAGGAATGTCAAGAAGGAAGCGGGAACCCCACAGAGCAACCACGGCCTCTCCTCGAAGGGGTGTCGCACCGGGCAGCTCGGAAGGCAACAACAAATCCTGCATTTTAATGCAAACCAGGAAGATGAGGGCCACGAGAGCATCATGTGAGACAGCTGTTGCTATTTTTAACGTACAGCAACGATGGAGCACAGACTGAGCCTCCTATCCTTCGGGATTTTTCAACTTTCTCTGGAAGATGGGGAGGGTGGGGTATCCTGAGGGAACTCCACCTACACAGTAATTTAACATGGCCCACGGCCACTAGGATTTTTCATGCTTCTTTTTCTGCCTGAAGCCCACATTTGAATTTCTGGAACACTGAGACATGTATCCCTAATGTCTTCAGGCTGGTAATACTGTAGTTGAGTGACACTTAGCGGCCTGTGACAAAAAGAGTTGATGATCTGTCCTTAATTTCTACTGAATCTATATGTGCCTTTTCACACAGGAGGGTTCTTTAGTCAGGTACAATAAACTCCTTCCTCAGACCTGCCCCATAAAATAAGTATTATTGCAATGTCTTCCACATATAAAATATGATATAGCACTAATCATTCCCATCAGTAGGATTCATCTCGAACTGGAGCCATGCAAAAGCAAGTTCCTAAGTTCATGGAGATAAATTTGCTTCCAAAGGTGCTTCTGTTCCACCTATTTTGGGCAGCTCTCGTAGGATGGGAAGAATTGCCCTGGGACTATACATCTCACTTCACTGGTGGTGGACAGAGCCTGGATTTTAAGGCACTTCAAATTAAAGGAGATAAATATCACCTGTAGTACACAAGGGAGCTAACTACGCACAAACTCCTACGGTCATAACTTTCCAGTAATCCTGCAGGCTGAATTTTTATTATTATCAATATTTTGAAGGCACATTTCCAATGCCAAATCCACTTTCAGATAGCATGGGCATAAAACCAGCTGAGAAACATGTAGGTGTCACAAGTGTAGGTGGGGTTTCTGTAATTTATCTTATTTCACATCCGCTGTAAAGATAAATATCAAGGCACAGCAACACTGTTGGAACTTGTTTATCCTGCTGCTGATTCATGGCTTATTGGTCATTGGGAGAAATCAATGGCATAAAGTTATACTTCTGTGTAAGTAGCAAGCAATGTCAAAATATAATGAGGACAAGCAAGTATAAACTTTCAATGGCCCGGGGAAAGCAAATAGTTTAGCCAATGGGTGATGTTGAGGCACAAGCTCTTATAAAAATAAAAGGAAAAAGAGAAAGAAACCAAGAAAGAAAAAGAAAGAAGAAAGGCTGCCTTATTTCCCTGAACTCTCAGCCACCTTTCCTTCCAGCTTTCTCTGCATTACAGATCCAACATGCATCTCTGTCAAGCCAGCCTATGTGGTCACACTGTAAGCCACTGTCATCCAAGCTGGGGCCTGAAACAAAACTGAGAGGCCAATAAATCATGCTACAAAAGAGAAACTTAAAGACCACATAGCGGGCTCTTTCTTCCTTCCTCCTTCTATTTGCTAGTGCCTTTTCTTTTTTTCCCTTTTGGCCTTATGTGATGCATCTTGCAAAGGCACTTGGCAGACCAACAAAGCTCATGCACAAAGACAATTAATCCTCATTATCTTCAGTCTGACTTGTACCAGTCAACTAAATTTAAGATAATTTTCTTTGTGAAATGGGATTGAATCAAACCCTGATATCCGAAAGTGACTGAACTTTCCAGAAGTTCACCCAGGGGGTGAATTTTCTTGATATTAAGAGTTTCAGGATATGACCCCAAATATCCATTGATGGAATCTGTTCGTTCCATACATTGATTGAACCTTTCAAGGGCTGTGGGATGGCTTTTTTGCAGACTTGATTCTGGTGGTACCTGCAGTCACAATGTATCTCTGCAACTTCTGAAAGTCTGTGTAGTTAATGAATTAGAAGAGTTGAATTGGGCCAGTCATTCACTGTGTCTGCTTGTCTAGAGACTAAATTTGGTAATAGACTGTGCTCTTAGCAACAGGATGAGTATTTCGAGGTGGATATATCGGGGGGGGGAAAAAAACTTAAATGAGATGACTACTGACTACAGCATAGCCAGGGATGGAAGAAGGACTGATCCTTGGAGAGGACTGTAACTAAAGTGGGCAGGAAGCTTTAGCTACACACAGGGAATAGTCATAAGATATAAAATAAAACCAAATTGGAATATCCTACCCAACGTTTCTCTTCTGTTCTTAACAGATAATGATCAATGCTAAAAATACATCAGAAAAAAGGCACTCTTGGCACCCGAAGGTTTCTCTTCTTCCATAGAAGACCTTTCAGTGGAGCCTCTTTGCTGCGATGACAATCACCTCCACAGAGGATTTAAGATTCAATGATTCAACACAGCAATATTAACCAAGACTAGATTTCCTCCTCCCATGCAAATCATTGCTACCATGGCAAAACCCAAATTTATCTCTGGGAAAACATTCAGAACATTTTGCTGTGGTGGGTTTTTTGGGGATTGTTTGTGGGTTGGCTTTTTTTTTTTTTTTTTTGGATGTTTGTTGTTTTCTGGTTTTTTTCTTTGTGTCTCAAATGAGTTGCCTGAGAGGCTGCTCAGAGCGGACAATACCACGCTCCTTAATCCCAGTCCTGTGCTCTCAAATTTTAGATGCAATTACTCCAGCCTGCACCCTGGAAGTGAGAGGAGTTGGTTAGAAAATCTCAGTGAAAACAAACTCAGAAGCGGGTGATATTTACAGACAAACAATAATTTGACAAACCTGTGGTTCTCAGGCAATTTCATACATTGCTTTCCAGGATCCAGAGGCCTCTCTACCATGTTTTATGCAGCTGCAGCTGAAAGCCTTTTGTGCAGTGTGAACTGACCAATTTAGTTCAAATTTTAGTTTGCCTCTTACATCAATACCTGCCAATGTTTTAGCATAAAAAGAAATTAGGATATTAGGGCTATTTCTTTTTCAGACAGCATCTGGTTGGCTATTGTGAAAACCTAGGGCAGTTGTTCACACCCATTTTGCATTTAGCCTAAATTAGCCCTTCAGATTTAAAAATACCCTAGATTTCCCCTGTTTATCATTTTCTTTTTTGATACCATTTCTGAACTGATGGAAATTTCAATCAGAATGCTGTTGACCTCCAACAAATTAAATATTGGGAGAGTATATTAAGCAGAACACAAAACCTAAATAGATTTTAGGAGGGTTGTAAAAGGCAAGAAACAAACTAGAATAAAAGATAGCTGGAAGAAAAAAAAATAGGACTGATTTGTAAGACTGAAATCTGATTTAGGGCCAGCACTCATTGGGAAAGAGTACCTTGTGTTGTAACAAAAAAAGAGGTAATGCTTAACATTAAAATAATAGTTTCCATTTCAATTTGTGTGGGCACAAGTAAGTTTAAAAAATGTTATGCCTTCACAGTGGTAAATTAGTGCACTTTTCCCACACACATCTTTTTAAAAAAAAAAAAAAAGACAAAGTGATCCAGAACACAATTTCCCTTTTGCAACGCTGAGTCTCTGAGACAGGTAAAAAGTTTTAAGGCTCTGGATTCTCAGCCCTGTGTTTAGACCTCAGAATTAAATGACATCATCTCTTTTTTTCATTTTCTTAAACCAAAACTCAAAAATATCTGCTACCTCAGGGTGCCCTGTTTCATATTGTCACAGATATAACATTTTTGTAGGTTATCTGCTTTTAAATCCTTGCTCTGAACTCAAAAGTCTGGCTGAGGCAAGACTACAGAATAGGGCTGACCCAGACGATAATTATTGATAATCAGAGAGTTTCCTGCTTCCTACTGGGATGGAAGAACAGCAATGACAGCCTTTTCCATGGCACTTCACTATCTGTCTTTCCATTTGTGGTCTGACTGTGTGCAATGCATGTGATTTAAAGGTAATGGAAAATCTGTATTCAAAGAGAGATCACTGAAAATGTGGTATATTTGGCCAAAAATATTTCAGGATTTTTAAAGAAATATTGAACTGTTATTGATGTTTCAAACCCCTGAGGGTGTGTCCTGAGATCTAGTCAATATTTCCATTGAGAATTTAAGTTCTAGAAGGAGGGAAAAATTAATCTAAAAAATAAAGGAAAACTAAATCGACTTAGAAGGTGCTACTGATGATTTGGAGCAGACAAAATAAAATTCATTGGGATTTTGATAACAGAACAAAAATGTAAAATGCAATTCACTGGAGACAAGGACAGAATACTAAAACACTGATCTTCAGCAACAGAATGCAAATGTAAATATTGAGGGGCTAAAAAAAGAAACCTCCCCAAAAACCTAGCTTGAGGACCAGCACTTGAGGGAGGGCTCTGTGCTAGATCAGCTAACCAGGCACAGCTGGCTTGTAAAGCAAAACCCCCAGAGGTCCCTCTGAGCTGTTCTGACACAGCCAGGAGAGTCCGGGAGGGCATCGCTCCGGCGCATTTCGGGACCAGCACCAGGCTTGGGCTGGTGTCACACTCTGAGACTCAGCAGAGGTCAACAGGACCAGTGGTCAGAGGATGGTAACAAGAAAGGTAAGAGGCTTTCATGTTACCAAGAAAAATCCTAGAGGGAATGTGTTTAGTTATACCAGAAAATAGAGAAAGACTCTGAGTGGGCAGCTTGGATATCCAGCTCCTGCCAGAAATGTTTTTAAACAAGGATGGAAATGGAGACCTCAACAGGGCTCAGACATCCAGTGTGAGTCTGGTGTTTATTACACCTTGAATGTCTGCCTTAGGTACATTGTATTTAAATTCTCAGTTCCCAGGGAGACATAAATTCCCGTTTCTCATATAAATTTTTAATGCACTTCCATTATTAAAGCAAATTTTATTCCAAGGAGCTTTGAGTCTAAAATTAATCAAAAGATTTTTTTGTTGTACTCCAGATGAAGCAAACTCAGAATTCCAGGAGCCTAACACAGAAACCAGACCTCTAAAAATAGACTGTGAGGAGCCTGATTTGCTGTAAGTCGAGTGGGTAGGTCACATAGCACATCTCTCTTGGCTGATCAGCGGCGGTCAGGTATTGCTGGAAAGGCAGCCCAAGATGGAAAGCAAATAGATTGATTCAGCACAGAGCTGAGAAACAACACACTGTTATAAAAAGAGATGGCTGAAACTCCACGAGACACAGTGGTATCTCTACACATTTGAAAACAAAGTTTGAGGTGTCCTTTTTTCCCCTGCCTGTTTATCATTCTGCATCCAAATGCTAAAAATAAAACTTGTTGGATATGAATAGGTGGAAGTTATATCTCCATCCAGAACAAAAATATGCTCTAAAACATCTCTCTTGCTCTTCCCAATTTGGGCAAATTAACTCCTGTCAACAGCAGAGATATTTTGCATGAGCAAGTAACAGGAGCTACAGCTGGGAACATTAAACCTCACGGCCCATGCCCAAGGTCTCCCCTCTGTGCTCAAGGCAGAGCTCAGCAGAAGACCATGGAAGGGGCTGTCTGGTTTTGGACCCAGTGTTGAGGCAGAGATGTTCAGCTCCACAGTACAGACACTTTGGCACAGGTCAGTGGTGGGATTATGATCCAGAAAAGCCAAGAGTGGGGCACAAGAAGTGTTTGCAGATACGGAGCCTCCCTTTGCTTGTCCCTCCCACTGTTTGTGGGGTTACACAGGAACACAGCTGACATTCAAGAAATTCATGCTATGGATTTTGCTGAAAACAGGCTTAAAAATGCCATCCCAATCCTCTTACACAATGTCTTTTTTGGTATGCCACAAGTAGTGCAGAAACACCTAAATAAAGAGCAAGGTACCTTTAGTGAGATCATCTTTGTCCCTGAAAGAAGAAGAAATTTTGTCCAAAAATCAATCTTCTCATTAATTATTTGTATCAACAGAAATTCTGACACATCAAACAATTTATTTGCCTTCTTATATATTACTCTCAGGTGACAGCCTTCAGCTCAGTGCCAGAAGAACATTTCAAAGATTTCAAAGCAGGGGTCAACTGCTGCTCTTGGGGACCTGTCCCCAAGGCTACAGAGATGCAGCAGTTCCAGGCACCTGGCATTCAACCACTGAGCTTCACTCACTACTTCTGAATCCTTTTGCTTCAGCCACACACAGGAAAAGGGCAGAGTCATCTTTTAACCCACTTCTTCAGAGATGGAGAGGGAAAAAAGGAACATTCATAACCTTCACTTGAAGTTTGTTCCATAAAATTCCTTTTGTGAGACTGAAAGTAAAAGGGAGAGGAAAAACCTCCATAGATGTTACTTCAATCTTACATCAGGAACACATAACACCCTCTGTCTGACTCCATTTTGGCTAGACAAGACGAGCTTTCCTCAACGTAGGAGACAGTATGGGAGTCAGATCACGTGTCTGGTTCAATTCCAGCTTCAATCCAAAGTTGCTCTTGACACAAAACCAGAGAAAACTTGGCAGCATCATCTCCCAAGCTTGGGTTCATTCCCGAGCAAAATTCCAAATGAAACACAAGGTCCCAGATCTGCGTGGAGCAAACCAAAGAAAATGCTGGCACTGATGCCATCAAAACAAGCGGCCAAGTTTTGCTGATATCCACACGGTGCTTCTCATTCACCTGCCCACAGAGAACTAATACTGCTTTGTATGGACTATTTGCCCCGTAATTGGGACCTAAAACCAGTGAGAGGGATGTCATGGCAAGGAAAACGGATGTCAAATCCTTGCAAAAGGGTCATGACCCCCGAGGCCACTGCACACAGAAGAGGTCGGAGCAAACCCACACTGGACAGTGTTGAAAATACCAACAAAGAGAACCAAAAGGAAAATTTAAAGACTAAACAGTTGATCACATCAAATAAAAAGCTGAATTTTAGCTCGTGAGGATGGATGGATCGCTACTCATACTGTCTCTGCTTATGACACAGGAGTGGGGGTTAATTTTTCCTGGCCACTTCATGCATGATTAGGCTAAAATCACTCACACTGTGACACTTTTGCTCACACCAAGTAGGATATTTATGCACAGTGCAGCTATGCAGAGGTTGAAACAATGCTCTGAATGAGTAAGGATGCCGAATTGACGCTCCCCATGATTCAGCCCTTGCGCCTCCCTGAGATGGAAGGCAGGACTGGTACCCACCTGAAGTCAAATCAGCATCCTGTATGCCTAAATGCCATGCAATCATTGCACAGATGATGCTGAAGAGATACTAAATAACCCTATGACCAGCTTCTCCCTCAAACACACACACTCTCTCAGCAGCCTAAACTAAATGGTGACCACAGGACAGAGCCAGACCTCCGTGGACAAGCACGTGGGAGGACGACATTGTCAGTGCACTGGATTACAGACTGGGAGGAAATTTTTCATTGCCTGGAGGTGGGCAGAGAATCAATAGTTCATTTTTCATGTTATGGTTATTATGCCCAGTGCTTCGTGGGTATAGTGTTATATACAGCCTCTATAGCAACGGCTCAGATTCCTCACTCCTGTTTGCTCTGTCAGCAGCAATAATTGTAAAAAATCCCCAGGGCTCAGGAGCGTTTAGCTCCGACTGGGAGATACAATAGTGGACCCAGAAAAATAATAAAGAGAGCACCACATAAATATGAAAACAACTGTAGCACAACACCTTTCCAGTTCTATTAGAGTGATTACCCCAGTGGCAACCCGGCTCCTCAAAAAAGCATGAGGCAAATGGTTGGGGTTTTATTAAAAGTGCCTTTCACCATCCACAGGAATTGCTCCTGAGCATTGTAGCAACATCACCACACTGCAAACACTGCTGAGACTCTGCTTGTAGACATGCCCTGTGTTCCTTGAGCAGCAGGGATGGAAAAGCTGATGAGGGCTTGGAGCAAGACTCTCCTCTCCTATCTCTGTATTCAACTTCTACCAACCTGTGAGTGCAAACTGGACATACTGTGTGAATAGAGCTGGGAGCTGAGGGAAGGGAAGAGATACTGTCCAGTGAAACACACCAGCCTGTGAATCCCCTAGACCACAGTACAGAACAGAATATTCCTTTTTTTTTTTTTCTGTCTTGCAACAAGCCAGAGCCTGAGAACTGGCAGCTAAGAGAAACATACAGCAATAGCAGATGAAAGCAGGCAGGTTTCTAAATGCCCCTGCATTAGGCTTGTCTTTCAGGTAAGTGAAACAGATTTGAGTGTAAAATGGCTCTCTGGTGACAAAGAATTCCAAGACAGTTTAAGAATCATAGACTTGTTTGGGCTGGAAGGGACTATTAAAGGTCCTCTAGTCCAACCCCCCTGCAATGACCAGGGACATCTTCAACTAGATCAGGCTGCTCAGAGCGCCATCCAACCTGACCTTGAATGTTTCCAAGTGTGGGGCATCCACCACCTCTCTGCACAACCCGTGAACAAATTAATTACAAAAGCTTGTGTCTAGGGCTGATTCTCCAGCACACAGACCAGGGCCTGAGCCTGCAGTTCCTCTTGCACTGAGCAGGAATGATGTTGCAACAATGCATCATGAGTAGGTAAAACTAACCTGTCTCACAACAGCTTAATCCCATGTCGTATCCCCTGTCATGGGTGAGCAATCCAGTGCTTGAAGAATTCTGCTTCACAATGATTGGAAGAGCTGAGATTGAAGGATCAAAAAGTGACTATGAATGCTTGGCTGCCACAAACCAGTTATCCCTGTGGCCAATTTTTTTGACACCTCCTGTTTATAATCCCCAACATCAGAGGAATCATGAGGCCCCACGTTCACGGTCTGTATTCATACTGAAAACTGAGACCAAGTCAGATTTTGCCCTTCTGCTCCACACGACATTTCTGTCTTCCCTGAGCTCACCAGGATATCTGTGTTAGGCTTTGACAGCTGTACCCCCCCAATCCAACATCCTACCTGCTGCAGGTCTGGCCTGGCACGCGCTCTTGGTGCCAGAGAAGAGCAAGAGGGAGCAAGTTCTCTCACTTCACTGGAAGAGTGGAAAAATGATCAGAATGAAGAAGGTGGTTCCATAAAAATCCCCGTCCCAGTTTTCTTCGTGTCCCACTGACTGCCAACTTCTGTTCAGGGCTGCTTTTCAGTACAGACCAGGGGACACACAGAGGAGAATCCTTTTTTAAGAGCTGCCCAGCAGAGACAATGACAGGATATACTGACACAGTATATATCCCTTTACCTTCCATTTCTAAACTCGACAGAAGTTCCTTTGGCAGTTTGTATAGCAAATATAAGTCATTCGCCACACCTTCAATTCACAACTATAAAATTCCAAAATTTCTTATCTCTACAAAACATACATATTTATATATATCTTTAAGTATGAAGAAAATGAGAATATTTTATTTTCACCCAGAAAAACAGCAGGAGGTTTGACACTAGACCTAACAAACCCTTGCAGCCTAAATGAAATTTGCCTGGTTGTGTGTACAGGAATGTAGAAAAGTTTTTCATCAAATTCCTTATAGACAAGGAATGAAAAAACAGTGATGATTGAGCAGCAGAAAAAGAATGAGAAAGCTGGTTAAGACTCCTGATTATGCAAGCAAAAGATCTATCAATAAAACTAAAAGATAAAAATTGATAGGATAAGGTAGCACACAGAGACTCTAATTCAATTAACCTGCAGAACTCTCTGCCAAGAGTTTCAAATCAGGGCTGATTTTCTTGTGAATTGAATACAGTTTTCACCATATCACTCACTAGGTTTGAAATGTCAGGGTAGTTTATAGCACCAGAGAGTAAACTGATGGTTGTCTTTGGACAAAACCTCCAACAACATTCTACCATCGTTTAGAGTAATTGCCTGATACATGTTTTAAATCTGCTACAATATTTAGCTTTGGCCATTGCTGGAGCAATACCAATTTGGTCCTGAAAAGATGTTCTAGTATTTGCTTTATGCACAGTATCTTAAAAAGGGCTATGCACATAAACAAATGGTATTTGAGGAAAGTTTTTCAGGCTCAGGAGTGGCCAGTTTTACCACCAGCCTGTGCTGAAGAGGTAACATGTGCTTGACCAGGCTGTGTTGTGCACTGTCTTTGCCAGGCAGTGAAAGGGGCTGAAACGCCAAATTTCATTAAGATAGTCCAGCAACTGCTTTAAAGGGAATTAGCATGAGAAGCAGAGCACAAAGCTATCAGAAGAACACTGCACAAGTAAATAGAAGTTGAAGAAAAATTAGTTCCTTGTGAAATACTGCAATCACTTCTTTAAGCAATAAAGAGATGGTTTGTTAAATAATAGACTAGAACAACTCCAATAAAATAAAAACTGTCAAAGTACCCTTTTCAAAGTTGCTAAATAATCTTCCAATTTTGCTTTCATTAGTAAACAGTAACAGATGATCAGATTTTATCGTCATCTTGTCTGGACAGTATTTTAGCAGCATTTGAATACAGTAGAAAATGAAAGAATACGGGAAGAAGAAAATCTAATATAATTACCACTTTCTGAAAATAGCTTGTGCATCACATTCACTTAATATAACTCAAACACAGTGAGAAAGAAATCAAGGATGGAGAAAATGTTTCCTCTTTAAGACCAGATACAAACAGCTTGTCCCAACCATCTCTTTGGCACCCACTTCCCTTCCCTGTTTGTGGAACCAAATAAGCAAAAATAAATGCGCCAAAAGTAGCAGCACGTTATTGCCTGACCAGGAGCCTCAACCTCAATCAGCCCCAGCATGATCTGGCATCACTGGCTGCAGACCTTGGGTTGGATGGATCCTTTCCCACAAACACTTTTCCCTGCACAGAAAGAAAGTGAAAGGACAGAACGGGAGAAACAAAATTTGCAGTAAATTGTGTCCCATTGTCGCGCACGCTGAAGGGCTTAAATCTGCCCCTCCCAAACTTAACAGGCTGCCTGCTTCATCTTCAAAACCACAGTGCATGGTCAGGGAATTCACTCCCCCCAAAGTGGCCCCTGACACCTTAGTAAACGCGTTGTGCAGCAGCAGCTATTCTCTTGCACGACACCCACCCAGGGGTACACAGAGAATATGTTTTCCTGTAATCAGGGGAATAAAAAATGCCCAGTTTCCTGAAAAAGCTTACACTTACTGTCCCATGTCCCATCCCTGGCTCCCACCTCGTCTGTTGTGACCCCCTCAAGGGCACAAGAAACAATCTCTGTCCCGTTGAGATCTTCCTGTGCCAACTTGTAGGAACATAATTACTTTTTGAGATTTCTGTCCTGTTTCAAATACTGTTGACATCAACCAACAACTTGAAAAATTACTGGGGACAGGCATACAGACAGCATTGCAGACACTAATTTCCTTAGGAAATAAACCCAAAAACAGCTCCTGCCTGTATTGCCAGACAGAAGTCCCCCTTTCTTTACCCACATGTGTCTCGAGCTCTATCTACTGCAATCCTAAATTACACCCAAGCTAAAGAAACAAGCCACAGCCTTAGTTACGTCAATCATTAACACAAGAGCAGCTGATAACAAAAGTGCACAATGTCCATGTATCTGTTTGTCATTAGAACTGCAAATATCCTTTGGCCTTTTTAAAATTCTCAATCAGCAGAGAAACAAGTCACAATTTTGAGGAAAAAGTACTACACTGGGGACTTTCTCAAAGCCCTTTACCACTGATTACAGAAAAGGTTTTTGTCCTTTTCTCAACTAGTCTTCACTCTGTTAAGCACAAACTGAAAGACAGAATGGAAAAAAATGAACCACCAGCTGGGTCACCATATCCACTCAGGGAACTGATATTAGAGTCTACTTTCTTTTAGTGGATATTGGAGAGGTGCTCCACTCTAGCAAAGGCAGCCTGACATCCAGTGGCAGAGGTTAAACCTAGAGAAATTAAAATGGGAAACTAAAGATGAATCATTGGGTGGTTGATTTTTAAAGGACGTGGAAAATTCAAAGGAAAATCTGGTATCTGCCTGAAAATCCTGCAGCCCATGAACCAGAATTTACTGGGTGCAGTGCAGAGATTGTTATGTGGTGGCATCTGTGCTATTTAGGAACAGAATGACCACAGCAATTCTCCTTCAGACCTTTCAGTCACCAGATCAGTGAAAAGAAGGGATTGAAGAGAAGCAGGATGCTTTAAAGGAGAAAGCTCTTCTGGCCAAGAACTCTGGTACCAGGTTTTGCAAAGAGATTTCACATACAGTTTGAAATTCTGGTCTTTCCTTGATGTTATTTTGTGATGGTTTCGATTTAGGCCTTCTTGGTCACCAACCTGTAACCAGGTATCCAGGGAATATAGGAGACAACCATTTGCTGACCTCCCCGTGCCCCAGCGCACGATGCCAGTGATGCTCCTGAGCACAGAGTGACACAGCAGAACTCTGAACCCCTGCATTCGGCGTAGAGCTGTGCCACTGGTGTGCTGGGCAAACTGGTGCCTCACCATGTGCTTTGTTTTCACCACCCAACAAGTACGAAGGATGTCCTTGTTGTTTCCTGTTTAGTGGTCCAAGATCTGTTGCTGAAAAATGTTCCAGTGAAGTTGATGTTACTCTTAACTCAGGAAACTTTTCCATCGGTTAATTGTAACTCTTCGATACAAAAAACTGAGCTGTCATTTTTTTTCCTAAAATAATAGGCTCACACTATAGCAGGTATCTGCTTTGGAAATGAAACACCTCACTCAAGTGAAGGCAAAACCCTTTGAAAAGAGAACAAAACGCTTGCTTCTTTTTAACTTTTTTTTTTTTTTTGACTGCCGAATGCTTTCAGTGTTTTTCTCTTGCTTCTCTGCTGAAACCCAGAATTAAAACAATCCTAAATTATGTATCTCCAGTTTTATCAATGGGCGCTCTGGATTTTTGTTTGAAAAGTTGCTTACTTGCCACCCCCTGCTCCGAAGAGAGTATAAAAGAATTCTGCTCTATTGATAATCTACGTGCCAATTGTCAGGAATAAATTTCAGGGAAGGTTAGATGACACATAACTTACTGGGAAGCACTCTGCAGGATTGCAGGCAAGGTTACAGTAATGTCCTTTCAACAGGATAAATAACATATCCATTCACTACAAGCCGAACCTGTCATGTTACCTCATTTTAATCAGCCCTTTTATGATATAATATTCATGTGAAAATTGGGCTAAAAATACCCCCTGCCAAGGTGATTGAAGAAACATAACTGAGAACTTTATTTTGCATATTTTAAGATCAGGTTTTGTCCTGAAATAATGTAGCATATTAATTGAGCTTCATGTGGGGAAGAGAGAGAATGAAAGCAAGGGGAGGGAAGGTGGAGACGGGCCAGGAGCTATCACCTCTCCATCAATGATTAACCAGCACAGGCTAAAGCTAACAAGATCTCCCTGCACTCCTTAGAAGCAGTTATTCAGCACCTTTGATTGCATTCAAACAATAAAAATGCCGGGCTTGGATGCTGGAGCATCCGAGCACCCAGCAGCAACCACAGAAACACAGGTGGTCAAGTCAGTCCCTGAACTGGGCCCTGGGTGGGTCTGTGGGCAGACGTGGCACACACTTTCCCAGGAGAAGAAACTATTGCTTGTGGGGCTGTGCAAGGGGAGGAAGATTTCTCCCTTTGAAGAAGATGTGGACAAAGGAAAGGGAGAAGCACTGACTTTGTGTATGAAAGCCACGCACAACCATGGCATTATGTGGTCTCAGAGCTATTCCCCCAACGGGTCTCGTTCTCGGCTTGCTTGGTTTACAAATCAAAACAAGACATTTCATGTTGCTCAGCCTGCAAGCTCAGCCTGGTGCACCAAAAGATCAGCCTGTGACCTTTTCCCAGCAGCATTCCATCCTCATCCTGCACCGAGGAGTCCAGAGACACAGCCAAGCCGGCGACCACGCCGCCTGATCCTTCACTCTCATATTGGCTGTGCCACGCTGACAGCAAAGAAATTTGTATCTGTCAGGTTATTAAATTGATCTAAGTGAAAAGAATCACAGGGGACCGAGGCTGTGATAAGGTAGTTCTCTCCACTGGCACATGCTGAAACAACTCCTCCTTCTTTTTCCCCCAAATCCTTCAACTAGGCACATGTAACCTTTCGGCAATCAAACTCATCTGAGGCTCATCTTTCACGGGCATAAGGATACATCAATATAATGCAGACCAGGACCAGCACTGGCAGTTCCATGCCAGTGGTTATGTTAAGCTTTAAGCTGGTGTTTGAAAGGGCATTTTGTCAAGAATAAATGCAGCAGTACTTCTGACTTTTTGCAGCTGAACTGAAATAGATGAGAAGTAATAGCAAGCCTATTAGAACAAAATTGACTATCACATTGCATGCAAAAAAATTACAAGAACGATCCTTTTCTGCTTTTTTATGTAATAATTCTAGTCTACTACGTTTCCATAAAACTCAGCAAAGAACATTCTCGTTCAAAAAAAAAAAAACAAACCAAAACCATCTGACATTAAGAATTGAACTTTCTCATTTCAAGGGAAAAAGAGCCCCTGTTTCTTAATTTTCCCTTTCCATGGATAAAAAGAGACTATCTGACCACAGCCAGAGTGCTGCTACTGAGCCTGAACTTTTCACAAGTGGTTACAAGGGATGTTTCTCAGTGGTCAGCACCAGAGCTGATACCATTTCCTATCTATACCTGGCTGACCAGATACACACCAGTCTCAGCAAGTTTGCAGAAAACCCCAAACTGGGGGGGAGAGCTGTCAAGATGCTGGAGGATTTTGCCTTTCAGAGGGACATCCAGAAACTTGAAAAATGGGCTGCCAGAAACTGCACCAGGCAAGTCCTGCATTTGGGAAGATCAACTTCAGTACAGGTGTCCAGGCAGCAGTTAAAGGAACACTGGGTTGCTTTCCTGAGAAGACAGTCTGAAAGTCACCTGGAAGAGATTATTCCCCTCTGCTTACCTGCCACTTTTGGGACTCCCCCAGTATAAGAGAGATGTTGACAAACTGGAATGAATTTACGTGGTTGGAGGCTGGAGCACACAATGTATGTGAAAAGACTAAACAAACTGGGAGAGGAGGCTCAGGGGCTTCTCACCGTCAATATCTTGACAGAAAGGGAGTTTGCACAGAACACAGGGTCAGGTTTTCTCAGAGGTGCACAGGAGAAGGAAAGGGACAGTGGTTACAAGTTGCAGTGAAGGATCAGAGACAGGGGAAAAAATATGCACACTAGGAGAAAGTGTGGATTGCCCATCCTTGGAGATTTGCTAAATTTGCTGGTGGTATCTCTGAGCAACATGACCTAACCTTGAGGTCAGGGTTCCTTTGAGCAGCAGGAGTGACTACATGGCTTCCAGAAATGCCTTCCAAACAAAAATTTGATATGATGCTCAAATATCTAGGTTGGTACTCTGGCACTTTTTGTGTGTGTGTGTGTGGTGGCTCCTACAGGAAAAGGCAGACAAAGGAGCCAGGTTTTCATCATTGCTTGTCAAAGAGTGAGAGGTAAAGGCACAACTCAGACTTGGCACAACTTATCCATGTCTTTTAGCACTCCAGAAATTGGGGCATAGAAGGAAACCCAAAAGCTATTGGTCATTGGAGAAAAGATGAAGTGAACTCCCTGTTTTTTGTGGTTTTAAGAAAAAGAGCATCTTCAACTTCCATGCAGTCAGGGGACCTCAGTCTGACCAAATGCAGCTGATTTACTATGACTCAGTTGCCATTTTTACTTCTGGGGGAACGAAGAAATAAAGTACAGGGGGCAACAGCAAGCACAGAGAGAATTATTATGTTCTCCATAAGAGCAGCTGTGTCTCTATTTCACTGTGTCATACTTAGATCATTTTGAAAACTAGCACCCCTGCTAAGCACCCTGCTGCACACTGTGGGCTCATCGTGCAGCAGTTCAACATTAGCAGCCAAACAGTTTCAGAAAATCATTCCTGCTTTTCAAGTTGAGAAAACAGAGATCAAAGAACAGGGTGTTTTCTAGGTAACAGTGACACATTCCAGAACTCATAGTTAGCAAGAGGCTTTCTGGGGAACAGCACACAGACACAAACCAGTACAGTGGTTTTATCCAATTAGTCCAGATAATAATTTCACTACAGGCTGGGCTGGGGAACAACAGTTCTACCTGTGCTACAGGTGAAACTTCCTACCCTGTACTTATAAGTAATTAAGCACCTGCACACTTTGCTAAGTCAACAACCTTTTGACGAAGAGATTTATTCTAAGAGCAGTAGAGCATGAAAAGGAAAAATGTTTTCGTGATAATATCCTACTTCTAGTACTTTGCTTCAATAACACTTGTGTCTTCAATGTCCTCAACAAAGGTTTAACAGAGAATTTACACAGAGCAAAATGTTGAAGTTTTCCTGAACTTAGACTATCTGGTGTTATATTAATTCCTTTAAAATATTTAAAAGGGAAGCAAAATCACTGTGGAAATAGTCACAGAGCCCAGGTAAGGACCGAGCTCTGGAGATCAGGAGAGTAACAAAGGAAAGGCAGCTCTTCAAGTATTTGTGCCCCTTCAATTAGGTGGCAAAAGTAAAATTACTTCTCCTTTTTTTTTTCATCATATAGTCACTCACATACCAGTAGAACAACACTTACTTTCTTTTGGGCTCTCCCAAGGCATTAAGATGATCTATGAAATACAAATTATTAAAGAAAATAAAAAAAGGCAAAAGAAAACATCAAGAGTCTTACTGCCTTGCAGCATCCATCCTCCAAACTTGAAATTAAGTAAGCAGCAGCTGAGCTAAGAGTTGGACATTTCTTTGCAAAACTTTCCATGCTGGGGCCATGCAACATGTTTCATTTTTATGAAAAATATGTCTTTAGCAAAGAGTCATACCTAAATGTCTTTATTTTTTGATCCAAATTTAGCAACTGAAATGGCTGCATGCTATAAAGCACAACATATACAGGTCTTCCACACAGGGATCTCAGTAAGAGGCTTCTAAAGAGGCAGTCTGGAAACAGTAGGAAGGAAACAAACACAACTTCATAATAACAGAGCACCCCAAGGAATGCTATTTCTATATAGGCAGCAGAAAATTGAAGGAAAAAGAAAAGTATAAAAATTAAAGGGAAAGTTTCTGGTTAATCTGTCATAACTCCTTTACTAATTTTAACTGGTGAGTCAGAGAAGTGTCATTGCTCTATTGACTAATCTGCTTGGACCATTAAAACAGCTTTAGTTCTGTTATTCACTTACTTTGTTAAGTGATTAATTAGTTGGGGAATTGCATTCTTCTCCCTTCCTCACCCTTTTTTGTTTTATTAAGATGTCGGGGGCTGCAAAACTTTCAATCATAGAATTACAGAATATTTTGAGTTTGAAGGGACCCACAAGGATCATCAAAGTCCAACTTCTGGTCCTGCACGGGACAACCCCAAAAATCACACCATGTGCCTGAGAGCAGTGTCCAAACACCTCTTGAGCTCTGTCAGGGTTGGTGCTGTGACCACTGCCCTGGGGAGCCTGTTCAGTGCCCAGCCACCCTCTGGGGAAAGAACAAGAACCTTTTTCTAATATCCAACTGATATTCAAACCAGAGAAACTTTTTGTTTTCCTATCTGTGGAAAAACATTTCTGACAACTCATGACCCTAACATGAATACCAATGACAACCAGAAATTCAGGAAGAAAAAGAACATGAACATTTTCAGTGACTTCCTCTAAAAGTTTGAGAGTAGAATTAGACATGCAGCTCTCAACAGCTGATGCTGTAGCACCAATAATGTCTTTAAAATGCTTGGGAGAACTGAAGCAATTAAAAAAGGGCAAAAGCACGGATGCAATTCCTTCTCTTGTTCACTGTTTTCTTTCCTGTGCTCATACACAAAGAAGTGTGATGACTCCCATTTAAACTGAAGGATTAACAACACCATGGCACAAGTATTTGTTACCAAGGAGAAAGGATTTTTGAAGACAAACCAGCCACCATCAATCTTAAAACTCTAGCTGACCCCAGTTAACACGCAGACCTTGTCAGCACTCCTTTATTTCAGTGAGAAGGACTCACCCCCTTGCTAATATGATCAGGCAGGAAAGTTTATATCAAAGCTATAAAAAGTAATGACATTTTAAGAAAACAGAGGCCTATTAATTTTTCCACAAGCGAAAATAGGCCCTTGAAGCACAACCCAAAATTAGATGCACTAGGTACAACTTTAATCCGTAGCTCTCTGGGCCCCCTACAACATATCCAGAATATTAAGAAAAGTATCCTAAAAATTTAAAACAGAGCAGTTGCTAGTCATGCAGGGGGAAAAATGGCAATGCTGGGTTCAAAAGAAAAAAAGGGGGGAGGTGGGGAGGAGAAGAAAACCTCTTATTCCTGAAATGAAATTTTAGAGAGCAAATTTTTCTCTTCCCCATTTCCTGCAGAAATAGCTCTTCAAAGGCCATCTTCGTGCTCTTTGGGTGACCTTTCTGCTATTACATTCCACTGCTTGCCCTGAAGGGTATCTTTTTAATATCTTGTTAAATGGGAAAGGGAAACGTGCAACGAGCAAAACACTCCAAAATGGAGGCACTTCTGCTTCAGTAAATACTTTGAGGATATATAAAGTGCAAAAAAGGGTCTCTTATTTCCAAAGGCCAAAGATATTTATAGAGTGCCTTTTATCAGTGTGTCAGGAAACTGGTTCCTATACAGTAAAAGAAAATTAAACAAGTGAGTTTTATTGACTGCTGTAGATATTGTCAATGAGAATATCATTATTAATACAACCAATACCATGATTCTGAAATAAACCAATAGTGGTCAATCCCTTAAAGTCTTTGAACACAGCCTGACATTTAATTAGGGATTCTAGAATGCAGGAGGAGAGGCTCCCCGATCAAGCATTAAATTAGGTGTTCTGTTGGAAACATCCTTTGGTATTGCTATGAAATAATATGCTGATCCCATTCACCCATAATGAGCAGAAAAACAACTTTTTCAAAAACTTACAGAAGAGACTTTCTTTCTTATCCTCATTTTTCCTGCAGTGCGAATTTGGTTATGCCTTTTGTCACCTAACAATGGTTCCCTCAGTTCCTCCCCTTCCGTGGGACACAGCAAACTTGAAAGTCTCTTTTGTCTAAAAATTTTGTGCTACATTTTCTGCAAAAGACACCAAATTAACTGCATTCAGTTAGAACTGCATTTTATATGTACCTTTTCTTTGGAAGACCCTGGCTAAGATTAATAGGCAAGCAGAAGACTGCTCACTATTTTAAAGGCATGATAAGGGGACAGAAATCAGGCTTTGACATTGGAACACTGCTCTAGTCAGAAAGTTTGTTTGAAAAAAAAAATCACTGGGAAAACAACAATGCAACCCCCCAAGGTCTTTAACAGACAAGATTTCCAACTCCCCACTTTTGTCTTTTCTGATCTGTTCAGCAGCAGCAACTGCCTTGTGTGGTCCCTTCTGCTCAAGTGGGCTTGAGAGGAAGGTTGTCCAGTTAAAAATTACTTTTTTTTTGAAAGATTACTTTCAAAATAATTCATTCCCACAAACCATTGGGACAGCCAGAGAAGGAAGCAGGAATGGGAAGGGGGAGAATTTACCACCCTGTGCACTCATAAAACGGGTACTTAGCAGGAGAGTAAATCTCTCCAGCTCCTGCTGGTGTTGCTCTGCATCGTGGGGGCACCAAGCTGGGGAAGCAAACCAGACTCATGAACCCCAAGACCTCTGCAATTCCCCTCCAGCACAGCTTATGTGGCTCCTCTGATGCAAGACACAGGGCAGCCTAAGCCCAGTGTGGTGTCCCAGGCAGTTCCCAGGCAATGTGCTCGTAGTTCCTACAAACCTGTGTTCCTCCTGAAACTGCCCAAGAGATGGCTGAGGAGAGGCAATGCCCTTGGAAACAGCACATTCTCCTCTTCCTCGTGCTCCTACGCAGCTGGGGATCATTCTGTGATCAGCCTTGACTCACTAGAAATTTTACTGGCAAGCTTTTTGGCTTTAAATGACATTTTATTTTCCTTTTCTAGATATGTCTATCAAGTAAAGCTTTATATTCCACCTAATGCCTTCATTCGCTTGGACATTATCAATTTAAGCTTTTGCTCTCAACCTTTTGACCAGACTGTAAAATAAACTTGTAAAAGATTATTTCAGCCTCCTCTAAGTCAGCACTGAGTAAGAGCTGGGAGAATGTGGCTTCCAACAGGAACTGCCCAGGACAGCTCCTCAGGTAACTGAGCACAGATGTAGTGGCAATATCTGCAAAAGTCACTTAATAACTTATTCAATTAATATTATTTTATTTATGAGTTCCTGATCAAGTATTTATAAATGCAGCTGAGGAAAGTTTATTGAAAGACATTAAAATCTGTAAGACAGATTATTCCCCTGAGCAAAATGCTCATTCTATACATCTTAACATCTTTATGTTAGCATTGTCACTGAACCTACATATCCTTTTGAAAATAAAAATATCTTCAGCTTTTAAGTTACAGCTCTCTTCACCTACATGATTTTAGAATTTCAATAGTATAAATTACAACTTTCAGTCGTCTGAACTTAGGCTACAGATTTATTTTAGGGTTTTCAATGTATGATCCGACACACAATTAATAAAGTCTACATTTTTTTGCTATTATCCTCATTCCAAACACATACTGTAATTAAGCCACTGGCAAGTAAAAGCAAGACTTTTAGCACTCAGGAGAATATGCTACTGCTACAAAGAGATGTTTGCTTGCACTAAGAAATTATTTAATGTAAATTAAATGGCTTTTCAAGACTTAGAGAGTTTAAGTTTCTAGAAAAACTTAAGGCTCAGGTTTAATCTTTGTAACAGAAGTGCTCTTTTACTGATGGATTATATTTTTATGTGAATGCCACCCTGCACCCAAAAAGTGAATTATATTACCTACAGGCCTAGTATTTGGAGCAGAGCACCCATGTCCATCAGCCAGGACATAACTCAAGATACACATCCAGAGTCCTGGTCCCCCAAAACCTAAACCAGGCTCATCTTGGAAGGCACCACGGCTCCCTTGCTTTTTGCAAACTGACTACTGAGAAATTCAGAATACCGCTTCATGACAATCATGAGATTTTAAATTTTTATTAACCAGAAAGCATTTCAAAAGGTGACATTTGAAGACTCCATTTAAAGCTTAAATGTGCATAGAGATTGTCTGTGAGCAGAGTCGGGCATTTGGAGGCTTAGTAACGACAATACACTGACTTGGATCTTTAAATGACCAGACTAAAATCGCTATCAAACAACTCCAGGACCCAGCATGAAAACGCTGAGATGTTTCCATGCAGTTCTGTGTGAACCATCACAGAAACTATTCTCACACACACCCCTTCAGTGTCACCTCAGCAGATGCTCAAGGGCAAGTCAGACAGGGCTTTGAACATCCTGGTCTAGTGAAAGGCATCCCTGTCCATGGAAGGAGGTTGGGATGAGGCTTTAAGATCCCTTCCAACCCAAACCACTCTGTGGTTCTATTAAAGGAAGCACAAAGAAAGTGCTATTCCCTCATAACACTGGGGAATATCAGAAACCATTCACGGCGTGTGTAGATTGCACATCTCCACAGTCCATATCTTTAAAGTCCCATCTGGGCAGTTTATTTCATCTTCATTTTCAGGGCAGTATAAAACCCTGCAAAAAGCAATCCCCAGAATGGGGACTTGGAGGAAGCAGCACAAACTGCTTGTGGATAGAAAGACTTATTGTTTAGACGACAGAGGAGGGACAGAAATGGAAAGCCATAAAAGTGATCCATGAGATTAAGTCTCTCAAAAACATTGTGTCCCTACAGAAAATCAGGCTTTCATCACATACAAAATATTTCAATATGTGTAATGCCATTCTAAAAAAAAAATGGCTATGCTATTGAGCAACATAAGTGATTTTTTGGGGAGCAGTTGCACATAATTTCTGTTCATTGCACAGATGTTGGAAACACAAGCAGACCCTACCCAATTTTTAGGTGTCAGCTTTACATTGATAATCCTCCCCATCAAACATACTGACTGCCACACAAATACACACCACCAAGTCATGGGGCCAGAAAAAAGAAACCAGAGTTTCAAAAAAGCTCTCACCAACATATCCCCTCCCCTAAGGACCAGTCTTCTGCCACAAACAGGAGACCTAACATTAGGGCATACCTGAAGAAAATTGTCACTTGTTTTTATTATTTGTGACTGAAGGATTAACACTTGGTGTAATAAGGGAAATGTAACACACTGGGGGATCTAACTGTACATACAAATTAAGATCCCATCATTTACAGCAAAAATTTTGCCTTCCTTACCCCAAAATGGCACCTGCTATTTAAAACCGATATAATCTTATGATAAAGAAGAATATACCATTCTTTCTACCTGGGGGCACCCAAAAACTCACGTAAATTAATGGAGTTCTGTGCAGAAAGTCAGAATGCACAGAAATTTGCAAGAGCCCAGTCCAGAAATGAATGAGAAAGATTGCTTCTGTCCTCATTAACATGCTGCATTTTAGCTTGTGTCTTTCCCTTTGGGTAGTCACAGGCACAGCACTTTCCGTCTTCTGATTTCATTAAATTGTGCTGTTATCAGTTTTTGATTACTTTGCTCTCAGACATGCTCCTAAAGCCAACCAATGCAGTCACATTCCAGCAAAAGCAGACCAACATCAAAGAAGCCTGTGTTTATGCCACACAATCCACACAATCCAAACTTATCCTCTCAGTGACAGTACCAAATCATCACACAGGGAGACAGGAGTTTGTCGAAGGGACGGGATGTCACAGCAGGATTTTAATTTGCCCACTGGAAAATCCGCTCTCAAGTGGTTACAGAAAAGTGGAAAGATAATAGATGTGAGACACTGGAGACGGATGACATCAGCTTTTTATGAAATTCATTCATATTTCAGTTTCTCCTTCCATTTAAACTAAACAGTCTTGCAAACCTTTCCTGTGACAGCTGTCCCTGTTCACAGCAGCAGTTTCAGGGATGTCTCACCCAAGTGCCCATGCCAGGCCATGTGCACACAGAGCAGATTACACTCATCTTTGTCATCTCCCCTCCTCTCTTTACTGTCAACAACTGGAGTCTTTTTTGGGGTTTAGATGATAGCTTTACCACATCTTCTCTGTCACACATGCATGTTGTGTCTACTGCAATAAGTCTGGGAGTTCTACAATACCAGCAACACCAAAAAAAAAACAAAACCAAAAATAAAACCAAAACCAAACCAAAACAAACAAAAATTCTATTCAAATGGGGCATCTATAAGACTTAGACTATATTATTATTGTACCATGGCCCATAATTACTTGTAGCATAGGGCTATACACAGGTAGATGTTTGTTAGGTAGATACTCTGCCACTGTGTATTTTAACCATGTCAGGATAGCAGAGTATTCAAAGGGAGAAACAATTATGTACACAACTGATTTCATTTAGGAAGGGAACTCACAGAGCACTGGGCAGAAGTTGGCTCATCCCCTGGCTGAATGGAGAGACATCTTTAGTTTCCTGAACTGTGTATATAATTGCCTTTATATACCACTATAGAAGTCTTATTAAAATTCAATTCAAGCTTCTATTAAAATTCAACCAATCATGACATCAAACACCACTGTCTGAATTTATACAGATGCCTAAAGGAACAGATAAAGGCTAAAATGCCTTATCTCTTTCAGCATTAGACAAAAACAGTCTGTCAGAGTCAGTTCACAAGTTTATCTCATAAAAAGTTCATTCCCTTGAAAAGGGCAGTTTAGTATGTGAAGGGAGCAGAGAATGAGAAACAACTCAATGTAAGAGGCCACAATAATTGACTGGGAATTTATAAAGAGGAAAAAAAAAAACACAACCCAGGATTCCTCTTGTTCCCTCCTTAGAGCATTCAATATTTTATAGCAGTTGTATCATCAGCTGAGATAATTACAATAAAAACAAACAGATGAACTAAGCAACAGAAATACCATCCCAAATCACTGGTGCAGCGGGGATTTACAGTAAGAGGAATCCTTCGAGGTCAGACATTATTCCTGCAGAAGGGCAGAAAAAGTCTATCACAGGTCCCACATCCCACACATCTTCTCCTTCAAAACTTCTTACCTCTTCAGGACAGTGAAAAAAAAAAAAAAAAAAAAAGAAAAAGAAAACATAAAGCCCTCTGGAAATCCAGGGAGTTAATTTGTCCTCCAATAAAAATTTATACAGTTGCCCCATTTTATATTAAATTACATACTCTATCATACAGTTCTCCTCACTCATCCACAAAGTACTACCCCAAAATCTAACTGCTCTTTATAAAACATGCTTCTGGCTACTGTTTCTTGAAGAAGGTCCTGATTAAGACACAAGTTTAACACACAGCACTGCAGAGGAATTATAGTGGTATCAGGGAAAAAATTCTGTCGGCATCTCAGAATACGGTTATACGGGATTTAAAGACAGCGAGGTCAGTGGCTTCAGCTGTACAGAGAAATTACTACATATCTGCAAATGAAACGGAATTCTGATTAGTAAGGAAAGGAAGACGTGGCTAAAAATGCTTCCCTAATGCCAACTTCTGAGGGATGGTAATGAACTGATCACTGAGCATGCTGAGGCACAGATCTCCTTGCACAAAGTCCATCATTTGGAAATGTGCACCCATCAAACCTCCAGCACTGGGGAGCAGATTGGACTGTTTCCCTCAAAGCTGCCTTTGAAAGGCATCTTCCTACAAAGTGGAAAAGAGCAGAAATATCACCAGCTCTCTGGGACTTACAGACTTTCAGTATAAAGATTATTGTTCTGGGACTTTTAACTATAGTCTCAGCATATTTTATTATAGAAACTTTTGGCCAATTGCCCAAGTAATGTCCACAGTGTAAAAACAGTATCCCTCTGGAGATGGAGACATTGGAAAACTCCTGGAGGCAGAGCCAGTGAGTAATCCAGGACCATATGTCTTGACACTTAGACCCAAATGTGGATTGAAAACACCAGGAGGAACGTGCTACTGAAGGGCCCACCTCAACAGACAACTATTGTACCATGAACTCGTGCCTAAATTTAAAGGAAGCAGTATCTGAAGTTGATGTAACCCAGGGAAAATGAGAAGAACCAGAGTGGTGAAGCTCCCAGAGAAATATGTCAACTAAAATACATCAGTAACATCTTACTCTCCTGGAGGTATGAAAGCCTGAGATACAGTAAAGCTCTCAAAGTGCCCTTTTAATCATCCTTGTACGTCTTTCAAGGTACAGACTTCCTTCATGGCAATGGACGGAGAGAAGCAGCACAAGGAATGCTAAATGAGCTCCTGGATGGGTACACTTGCTCTACAAACCCAAATCCTGCTGCTCCCTTGTTCTCTAAGGAGATCCAGGGCGAGATGAGAAGTCGAGTCCTTCAGCTTGGACATCTTCCAGTCAGCCAGAAGATGCTGTAGAGCACAGACCTATGTGCCTGCACAGCTCAACTGTATCACCAGGCAGCCGGATCTGGGGCTTCTTCTCCAGCTGGGTGACCGGGGTGTGAGAAGCCCCAGCTGCCTGCCTAGAGTTGAACACAAACAATAGACAGGGTAAAACACAGAGGCCAGCTTGCCCCTGGAGAGAGTGCAGCCTGGCAGGAGGAAAACCTGGAGAACCAGTGCCCTGCCCCTGGTGCCTTGGAAGCGACAGCACACAACAGCCCTTTGGCTGAGACCGTGAAAGTAAATAAGAACTGAAAGGTCATTGCCTACCTCTTGTTTCCTTAGCTGGACACCTTTCCACCACAGGCACAAAGTACTGGAAGGTGATTTTGCCTTGCTACTGAAAGCTTTTACCTCCCCAACATCCCCTACACAGGCTGGCAGTCAGACCACGGCCGAGCTGCAGGTGCAGACTCCTGACGTTACGGATTATTAGGTTTCCTCCCGTTTGTTTTCCATCCCAGCCCTCCGTAATTCCATCAATTAAGGGCTGAATTTATAACTGGTGCTTTTTTTTTTTTTTTTGCAAGAGAAATTTATTCAACACTTCTCACTAGTAATGTGATTATTTTTTATTTTGGTCTCCCAAAGTGTTCTGCAAAATTAAAAATTGCAGTTAGCTCCAAGACAGGAACGAAATACTGAAACCTATTCTAAGCAGCATGGCATCAACCACCAATTACCATAAAAAACCTATTTATTTAATATGTCAAGGCTAATTGTGGTAGCCCACCCAACACTTCCAAATAAATAATTAACAGCTGAATTTAGGAGCATGAGGTAATCAAGTTATCCATGGCTTATGACATGTTAAAAAAAATGTATTAGTTTTATTTGAAAAGAGGGGAAACTTTGCATAGAGAGTATGCTATTTCTGAGTATGAATGTATATGTATGAGACAGGAGAGGGGAAAGCAGGAGAAAGATTCATTATTTACTTTTAGCCCTGATTTATTGAACTTTCGACAGAGAGCTTATACAGCAAGTAATCTACTTTTCCCCTTCTGGCAAAAGAGAAGTTAGGAACCTAAGAGGAAAGTGGGAGAGCAAATCTGATTCTCTGTTTCTACTGATACGCACTTAATTGCATCTTTAGGAAACTTTAAACAGTTCTAGTGAGGTTCTGTGTGGGAAACATTTTATACTGAGAATAGTTAACTATGAGTTTTCACAGTCTATTTTTTTTTTTTCTCTGAAGCTACACTTAAGTCTGTTCTCACTCCCAAGCTGGCTTATGATTTTGAGTCAACAGACTATTTGGTTATTCCAACAATTAAATTTAATAAAAGTTAAGTGCTATTTTGATGTGCCAAGAAGAAAAACAACCTGCTCAAAATCCCAAAGTCACTTCTTGGGATAGTAATGATATCGAGACCCATCACCCACCTGGATTCCCAAAAATTAGTTCCTTATAAGTCACATTTAAAAACAATATTCAAAAGGCACGACAAGTTTATAAGACACTGCTGTGTGGCTTGTGGTTAAATGATGCTTTACAAAGCACAGAAAGTTGTTAGATATTCAGCTCTGCAGCTCTTTGATGTTTGTAAGTAATGACAGATCTGAGAGGGGCTACTGAAATACTAAACCTTGTGGTTTCACTCACAACAGCTCTACAAGTCAAGCTTCCATTCTGCCATCCTTGCTAGTACTAGTAAATCTTTGCCTCCCCCAAATATCAGCTATAAATGCCTGAAAGACTCATCTTCTCTCTCTACTCTGGCACTGAGCTGTGCTGAGGCTCCAGACACGTTTTTCAGCACATTGCAGGGATTGTTCCAAGCTTCTACATAAGCTTTTCCCAGGTTTTGTACAGGGTCTCATTAAAGGCACCTAGTCCTACTTGTGTGAGGATCATAACAAAAGGCAAACACAGCACAGAGCCTGCATTGTTATTTGGGAACATCCCCCTTCTCCTATTCACTTCTACTGCAGTCCAAGGACTGTTTAAATGCATCTTCAGCACTTCTGGATAACGCAAATCCTGGAGGTGTCCCAGGAAGCTCTGAGTGAACCATCTGCCTTTGGAAGGGGTTATCTGACTGAGAAGAAATAGAAATAGTGCCAACAGCAGTATTTTGAAATACAAAATCTTCAGAAAAATAAATAACATCCTAATTTGAAGAAAGCTGGGAAAAGCAGTTAGTTCTGACTAACTTTTATGAGTAACTGAAAAGATACATGAATTATTTTTAACAGTTAACTCTCCTCTCCTCTTTCCTCCTCTCTTCACCATCATCTCCCCACACACTCTTCCCCCACAAAACAGTCATTACTAGGTTAGGATATCCCCTCTTCAAGACTGCAAAAAACTGCTTCTCTCTGAACCTTTTCTATGATTTCCTTATGTAATTCCTTGGAAAGACGCATTCAGCATTACACTCTGAACACCTTTAACAGACCAAGCAACTGCCCATTATTTCTTAGTGTTCTCATTTTAACTAGATTTTTTTGGTAGAAGTAGAATACAGAAATGAAATAACCTGATTTTCACAGCAAGACTCTTTTTCAGGGATATGCAATACTCTGCAGGTTGGTTTCTTTTGAATTATCACCAGCATCATGTTAAAAAGCACTCCACCACCCAAAGCCTTTTATGCAATGTTGTTGGCTTGGAAGATCAAGCATATGGAACAGGCTACTCATTCGGGAGGTGACTCTGTGCCAGTGCATGATGCAGGCCAGGAGAGACAAGATTTGCTTTTAATTTTTTCTAACAAGAAGTTCATAACTGATCCTCTCCACCATGAGCCAGTATTTGCAGAGCTGCTCTTTCCACGTAACAGCGAACCCTTGAGATTTTATGTGGATAAGGATGTGTTTTAAGTAGGCAAAATAAAATATCACGGCTACGGCAGATCAGTGGGTCAAATTCACCTGAAGTCATGGGGTTAGACTGAACCCTTCTTAATCTGCCTCCCTAAAAGAGAAGAATTAGGAGTTTTTTATAAGTATTAGGTTAGGTATCCTTTACATTAAGGGGTGTTATTTATTGCCCCATCCCTGGAAGTGCCCAAGGCCAGGCTGGATGGGGCTTGGAGCAACCTGGTCTAGTGGAAGGTGTCCCTGCCCATGGCAGGGGGCTTGGAAGCAGAGGATCTTGAAGGTCCCTTCCAACCCAAACCATTTTATCATTCTGTGATTCCTGTTACTGAGCTGTGGTTGCTGTCAACCTGTCTGGGAGAAAAAGCATAAAAAAGACCAAATGTCAGCATTTCAAAAAGAAGCTCCTGCAGAAAGTACTGCATAGAAACAATATTACAGCCCTTCTATTTCTTAGCAAGCACAGGACAGGGGAACTGTTAAGGACAATGCAGACCACTCAGAGAGCAGTTCATTTGAAAAAGCATGACTGTGATACCAACACATACAAATGAACACATCTGTATTTCTTCAATTAACAAAGGTTCTTCTTAGAGCAAAAGCCATTTCTATATTCTTGATGTGAAGAATCACAGGAAATTGGGGCTTGGAGAAATGTGGTCTAGTGGAAGGTGTCCCTGCCCATGGGATCTGTGAAATCCCATCCCATGATTCTGTGAAATAGGTAACTTTTCCTTCTATTGTCACATTGCATTAAAATTATTGTGAAACACATAAACAGGCAACAAGCAGAAAGAAATAATTTACTTTTGCATTTGCCATTGGTAATATTAATCCTATAACCAGAATGTCATTCTGGTGTTCAAACAGAAAGTACAACAATCAGAAAGCAGAAAAGGGGGGTGTGGGGGGTGTGAAATAACTGAAAGTTGCAGAAAATATTTTACAGTAGCAGACTTTAGAAGCTTAATCTGTTTATCTTACCAGAAAGATTGGAAAATTACTTCATTGGTGTGTAAGTATATCTATGGAGAGAAAATTAAGAGCAATAAGAGTCTCTCTAGTGGAGAAACCTGTTACTAAAAGCAAGGGCTGGAAGATGGAGCAGGAGAAGTTCAAATTAGGCAGGGAAGAGGGGGATTACTCCTATCCTGACCTCTTCATAGGAAGACCAGTGCCTTTCTACAACCAAACTCAAGCTGTTGAGCACAGCATATTAGCTAGGAGTGCCAGGTAAGCTCCCAGAACAAGGAGGAGATCAGACTGAATGGCACCTTTTCACTGAAGATGTTTATAAATCCCATGGAGTCAAGGATGTCCATTTGCAGTGGTTAGTGGGAAAGAAGGGAAAGGCAATAGCAGAAAGCTGGGGCTTACTATGGGATATAAAGTATATGGGATTTAAGTCTGTTGTCAAAATTGGGGAAAGAGTCTGACAAATAGAGCACCAAGCAGCTGTGAAGGACAAAGCTGGAATGCCTGGGTGGGAGGATCAGGAGGGAAGGATGTGAAGGGTGAATG
>JAWWES010000081.1:146595133-146621832 GCA_035583135.1 Lophotriccus pileatus
GCACCAAGCAGCTGTGAAGGACAAAGCTGGAATGCCTGGGTGGGAGGATCAGGAGGGAAGGATGTGAAGGGTGAATGCAAATACCTGCAGCTCAAGCAATTACTGAAGGGACCCAAGCAGGGAATGACAAGAAAGGGGCAGCTTGTTAAATCAGGGAATATGGAGAGCAAGCCCCTCCCCTGAGCCAGAGATTCAATCCCTCATGGTTTCCAGTATGTTCCTGCTCCTCAGTCACCTTCTGAAGATGAACAACAGATATGAGGATATGAGTCTGGGGTAACACGTACTCATAAAGATGTCCGTGGAAGACAGAGAAGACAGAGACAAAGCATTAAGCCTAAAATACAAACAGAAATTATAGCTTTTCTAGATGCCATAGATACAAAATAGATGATATCTCAGTTGTTTTTGGAAAAGCAGGAAGTGTCTGGCAGGGATCTAATTTTATTGGGTCAAAATAGCCATTAACAAAGAGTTGTCTACAGAAAAAGAGATCATGTCCAAAGATCTTCTTAAATATAGTGCTTTATAAAGGGACATCAAATCTACATTAGCTTGTATTGACTGTAAAAGGGAGGAGAGATCCAGTAAGAGGTCTGCAAGAACTAGGAGTTTTTCCATCTTCTCAGACTCAGAGCTTTTTATAAAACTGATTGACTGCTCAGTCTCTCCCATATTTACTCTTTTGGCAGCCTAGTTTCCCCAGAAAGCTATTTCAATTCAACAATGCCTGTACAGAAGAGACAAAACCTGGAAACGGGGAACGATGGATGTTCACTCATATGACAGTGTAAGAATGGAACAGCAAGAGTCTCATCGAGACTTCACAACAAATAGAAGAACATAAAAATATTCATTACCAACTAAGAGAGAAGGCAGCACAGGAAAACGAATGGGAGCTAAAGAAAGCCAGGCAGAGCAGTCTGAAGACAGAGGCGATGTGGAAGCAGGGATGGGTATTTCTGAACTTGTGTTATGATACAGAGATGCCACCCCTCAGAAGTGAAAAGTGAAATGTTAATCTCTGTATCACGCAAGAGGCAAAAGTCAAAAGCAGTCTGAGGCTCCTACGAGCAGAGCATGGGCCTGAAGGCATTGCTGCTGCCCCTGCTAAGTGAAACTTAAATTACATCCTCTTATTCCATTACTGTGTTGTGTTTCCTATATTGGTTTATGTCATTTTAAATAACTACACCCAGCGGATCTCAGCACGGGCTGGTCCGTGCACCAGGAGGTTTCACTAACAGCTGTTTCCTTCGTATTCCTTTTCCAAATAAAATAATATTGTGTGAAGATATAGTTCCCCATGCAACTTTGAAGAATTTCTGGGAGCAACTCAGCAGTGGGCAGGGGTGAACTGGATAACATGGAAGTCTTTCCCCGAATTCTTTCCTGGACAGTGAGCGGTACCCAAGAACACGCATGGGAAAGACAGGACCACGAGGCTTTCTGAAGCTCTGGTGTGTGAACTGGAGATTGTCAGACTCTACACCCCAGTCCATCTCAGTGCCCAGTTCACCAGTCCATACTTTATCAGTTTGTCTATCAGAATGTTATAGAAAACTGTGTCAAAAGCTTCTCTCCAGAAACCCAAGGTTGTGAAACTGCTGTTTTCTTCATCTCTTCAGGATCCTGAATTCCAGCGTCCCATGGTCACTGTAGCCAAGGCTGCCCTTGACTTTCACATGCCTGACCAGTTCTTCTCTGTTTGACACATCAGGTCTAGGCAGATCATGCCCACCCTCCAGCTCCTTGATCACCTGTGTCTGAAGTGGACACCAAAGTGCATCTCCAACACCAAAGTACTTCACAAACCTCCTGAAATGCTTTTGTCCTGCTCTGATGTTTGTCCAGCAGTTTTTGGCATAGTTAAGGTCTTCTATGAGGACCAGTGCCTGTCCATGTGGGGCTTCTTCCAACCATCTGAAGAAAGTCTCATCTACTCGCTGCACAAGAGGTCTGTGGGGGCACCCAACAAAACATCTGCCCTCTGAACCCAACCCATCAACTCCCAGATGGAACATCAGCAGTTTAGGTTTACATCCTTTTGACTAAACATTTTTCATTAATTTAGGTTTGTTTAATGTTTGGTATTAAAACTAGAGAGTGACAAAGTGCTCTGGTTTATCTTTCCTATGAAGCTACACTCTGCTGCTTCCTAACTGCACTTGCACAGACTGTGCTTAGCCTGTGTCTGCTTGACAGGAAAATAAAACCAGAAAAGGCTACAATAAGAAAATATTAAGAAAATACCTAGCAAGGAATCACAGCAGGAAATGTTTGCTGACTGTTGGTATTTTGGAGTTTCCTTGATCCCACTAAAGTTCCTTCCTTTCTCTCAGGACCATTCACTGTGAAATCAGAACATTTTAGATTTGCATTTCTGTAGCCAAAAGCATGCTCTTGAATGTCTTTATTTTCCATTGCTTTGAGAAATTCTGCAAATAAAGTGTTGGTTTAACAGTTTGCATGAAAACATAGCAGTGACTAAGATCCATTACACTACATTTCAAGCCCAGACACCTAGAGAATTAGCTAAATGTGCACAATTTACCTCCTACATAAATGAAGATTATGGTTAACTCTGTTGAAGTCAATGCAGTTAAGTTGGTGTAAGGTAAGATAAACAGGAGTAAAGTCTAAATCATTCATTTTTTAAAAGGAGGAAATACATAAAATAGAAGTAAACAGACCACAGGCTTTCTGCTAGAAAGCACTAACAACCACCTACATGAAGAAAAGTGGAGTAGGTGTGTGTTGGCTATTATTGATATAATTAGGATCTGGTTTAAAAGAATATGTTTTTGTGTCTGAAAAGTTATATAGTAAAAACACATATCAGCAAGTTATGTCATTTTAACTATATAATTGAAAATTAAGCTTGCACACCTGACATTTCTCCCGTAGATAAATCTCATAAGACACAGAAGTAGAGTATTACAGAATTCAAGGTTGCCTTTAAAGCTATAATTTCAACATTTGAAATACTAAAAATTGTAAAAAAGATCAGAGGTTTATTTGAAACAACACACTGCTGGAGCTTGCTCACCTTTATTAAGGTGTTTTCATCTAAACAAGGTAAACGGAATGAAATCAGCCATTTCTTTCCCAGATATCTGTGTATGTGAAGAAGGCTGGGATGAGCCCTGAGAGTTTTGTACTGGCAACAGAGAGCAGAGCTGGTAGGATGCATGGGGAAGGGCTGAAGGAGAGGAAGGTGGGGATCAGTGGAGGCTAATGGATGAGGTCTGGGAGCAGCGTCCAGCCGGCGCTGAAGTGGAGGTGTAAAATGTGACAAGAGTGGCCAATTAGAAGAAATGAAAAACTGCTGGAAAAAGAATCAGACATTAATTTAGGAAGCCTGACTGTGAAGCGAACATACTCCAAGCTGAGAATGAAACTATGTCTGTGGATAATAAAAAGCACTGTAAATCTTATTAAGCAGGAAGTCTAAAGAGGCTTTTCTCTCATTTTGTACCTAGGAGTCTGAAAATCATTGCGTTATTAGATTAGCTTACAGAGAGGTAGTCATTCAATATCCCAATCTTATCCATGGGGAAAAAAATTGTTGAAGAAGATGATTTATAAAAACCACTAATGCCAAGGCCAGTAATTGGAGAAGAAGGATGGTTTAGCCCAGAGTTGGGCTAACAAATGCTAGCCCAGGGAACTCAGACATTGAGTTCAATGGGGATTATAAAGCTTAATAAAAGGCAATACTGGTCAGCCCTGGCTCATTTTTCTCCAGCATTGAGACAAAAAGCAGTTGCAAGTGCTGGCTGCAATTGTTCATGCTCACTGAACACTTTCTGTCTGCTCCTAATCAGAGTGCAGGGGTAAATGTTCATACCTAAAATGAGTTCTCACTCCTTGGTCCAAGTAGGACTGAGCGGCTGCATGAAAAGAAACGAATCAAGAAGGCAGTTCTTAATTTCAAGATTTAGTGACATTGCTGTAGTCAAGGACTTGGGAGTTCCAGGCTTCTTTCCCTACTGTGCCACAGTACTCTTGCACACCGTGAGGCATGCCATGAATTCTCTCCTCTTGCTTCTCAGCTACACAGCAGAGATAAAAGTTCCTCCTTAATTTAGGAGGGCACTGTCAGCCAAAAAAAACAGGGGGTGCTCAGACATAACCACACTCTAAAATGTCAGATCTTAAAATTAAAAATTCAGGAAAGGACTTATATTTAAAGCAATGTTTAAGCACAAGGTAAAAACACAGATTTATTTAAATCACTGTGGAATAATAAAAAATTTAAGGCCACTTCGGTTTCAGCACATTTTCATTCACTAAACAACATCTTGAATGCAGCCAAAGCATGTTCATTAATTCCTGAAGATGCACATAAAATCCTGAAACTGTCAAAAGAAAAATTAGCTGAAAGGAGTCCAGGAATTGAACTTCCCAACTAGTGTGACTTAGCACAGCAGAAACAAGAACGTGACAGAACTTAAAAAAAAACTTAAAAAGTTTTTAAACTTTTTTTTTTTAAGTAAAAAACCCTAACTTCTGGTTTCATACAATTTTGTACCAAAATTCTCAGAACAGTGTAATGCAAGCTGTAAGTGATGCCAAATATTGCTTATTTCTGAGTATTTAATACTTAAAGCAAACCAAGCGTAGTCTCAACTACTGTGACTCACTCGGATGAAACAAGAAAAAAATCAGGTTTTTAAACCATCAATACATCATAACCAACCTGCTTTTCTTCAGTTGCTGGAGGACAGCCTCTGCAACCAGATGTCATGGAGGGACAGGTAAATATTTTTCTATCTGCTCTTCACCACTGATATTTAATCTCGTAGGCCACATGCCAGCAGTGAAGGTATTAGAGAGCTTAGTGTCCATGATACACCCTTTGCACTTTCAACCTCTTGTAGTTAAAAAACCCAGACACTGGATCTATCTTAGCAGTATTTTGGAGGTCTTTTTGGCTATTTCCTATTTATCAGCAAACTTTTCCTGCCAGGTTGTTGGCCTGACAGCCTTGCTATCTTAGCAGTTGTTTTATTCTTTTCAATGTTATGCTTTTGCAGTTACCAGTGCTGTTTGCTAAAGTTTTCTATAGCATTACATGTGAACAAAATGGGGAAAAACCCCTGGACTTCAGGCTAGCAAAGAAGCCTTAACCAAAGTGCTAGGCTGCTTGAATCTGAAGGGTTTACAGATCTTTTCACTGGGTATCACAGCACAAGCCCTGCCCAATATCCCCCCCACACACTACCTACTATCAGAGACATATAACATTTTACACTGCATTTACAGTACGATACTTTTAGTTGACTGGAAAAGATGTTAGTTCAAATGCAGGATGTCTGCACCAGTCTCAGCGGGGTTTTCTATTGAAGACATCAGTACAGGCCACTGATAAAGTCAGAGGGCACCTCTGTGTCCCCATTTATGATACTACAGGGTTGCACTTGCTAAACAAGCTCCTGTAGTGTTGGGATATGGAAAAATTCAGTATTTCTAGCACTTAAATGTAAAACATCTTCCTTTTTCTATATACAAAATAGGAAAAAAAGGCCACCATGTAGTTTCTTTCTGGTAATAAGACCCTTTTTAAGCAAAACTAATATATTCTTAGTTGAGAATTACAAGTTTTTGCTGTCTCCAGTTTTTACTTCAAGCTCTCTTATTTCTCATTACTCCCTCTTTGATGATATTATACTTATCAATACATCCTAAGAGGTTTTCTGTCAGTTCTGGCGAATTACCCCCACACAGGAAGAATTTCTCTGTACCATTAATATTACAGATCATGGATCGGTTTGGGTTGGAAGGAACCTCAAAGATCATCCAGTTCCAATCAGCCTCCCATGGGCAGGGACACCTTCCCCTAGACCATGTTCCTCACAGGCACCTGATTACAATTAGTATAAATTTTTAAAGAGGCACAACACACAAGTTATTGGGCAAAGAATTCACACACTGCATAACTTCATGTTGTAGAAAACATTGAGGTATTCTTTCTGGTACCTTTCTAAATGCTCCAAGAGGCTGTTTTTCATCTGCTGTGTCATTCCCATTGTTTACGTTGCCTTCCAGGTTCTTCCATTATTAAGAAAAGGTCTGAACCACCTGAATAGTCTTGAATGGTCAACATCCCTACAAAAGAGATTTTGTAGAGATCCACCAAGTTTCCATTCCTAGACCAAAGGATTTCAAAGATTTTTTTCCAGAGTTAATAACAGCAGTTATGAAATGAATTTTAATGTACTATCCTGGGATAAGTGGGAAACCTTCTGTCACCCTCTAAAAAATATATCTTTGAATCAAGAATGGCAATGTCCTGGTAACAGCAGTTCTGAAACATTTTCCCACATGAACCTCCAAAATTACTGGTTTTCCTTCAGCTGTCATTTATGTCTTTGTGGTGCCTATGTTGCATTCTTTATTATACACATATCTTCCTTGTAGACATAGATGGAGACCAAAACTATTTAAGGTAAAAAGAGAGGAGTTATTATCCTCTAATATTGCTCACTTAAACCCACAAAACTCTTAATTCAAAACTGGAAAAGAATATCCTAGCACTGATTGCAAGCAAATCCATGGGGAGGTCCACTGGCCCATTAGTGCATCCCAAGACGTAACTGCATTGTATCGAGATGACATTTGTTCCATAGTTTCATTTCTATGACTACCAAGCCTGATCCAAGCTGCTCCCAGTTATTATCTAGCACTCATTTTCACTTCCTTAATAATAAGTTGACAGCGTGCTGCAGATAAATTGATTCACACAGCTACACAATTGATTAATTCCAAACTGGAAGGAGATGGCTGTTGCCATGCAAGTCAGCAGGAATCCTGATTTTGCTTGCTTTCCTCCTCCTCTCTTCTCCACTCAGGCAGAAGGGAGGTTTGCTGGGTTTGTCAAGACAACTTTGGGAGGGATAAAAACAATTAGCAGAGGCACAAAGTGCTTTCTCAGAACAAATAAATACAAGAATTGTGTTTGTACAGACAGGGAAGCAAAAATTGTAAAAAGCTTTATCATACGAATCTCTCTTAAGGACCAGATCTGTGGTGTGTCCATTCCAGAAAGGAAAAGGACACTTGTTGCGAGGTCTTGGCCATGTCAGAGGAGTGGAAAGCAAGCAAGATGATTGCCAAGCATGTCCAAACCTGCCTTGTGTGCCTCCCCATATACACATGCACACAACTAGTCTCAGGTAAGGAAGAGCCCAAGAGGCTTCCTTGTCAGCTTCACACCCATGTGGTTTTCCACATAAATTCTACATCTAAGAGAATGAAAGAAAAGTAAGGAAACCTTAACTAAAATGTGCTCACATGTGAAATAATAGGAATGAACATAAAGCCATGGTAGGTCCCACACCACTATTTTGAGCCAGGTCATTAACTAGGGCCTATGAAAAGCCTGAATGTCCATCAAGATTCAAAGTCGTAGAAGAAGCCTTAATTTTTCCATTTCCTAACTCATTAAAGATTTGACTTTGCAGTTCAGTCTCAACTTTCCTGACTTGTCATTCTTTCAGTGTCATTTTCAGAAACCACAGAGCCACACACTGACTCCAGCAGCAAACTGGCTTTCGGATGTCTCATCACCAACATGTTTTGATGAGGCATCAAAGAAAAGCTGAACCAAGAACCTTGCTGCTGAGATTTATAGCCACACAAATCATGGCCTCACCTTGAAAGTGTCTTGAATAAAAGAAACAGAAATTTTCCTTCCCTCTGCAGAACCTGATGTGGTCTCATAATAGCTGAGGATCCTGTGCCCTGCTTTACAGAATAAAGACTTCTTAGCTGTTTTTAAGTAAAATGCAGCTTTAGACTGCTGTGGTATTTTTAATGACTAAGAAAAACTACCTAAGGGAATTCCCAAGTAGTAATGCAATTTAGTAGGCTAATACTCACTTGTACTTTGAAAGAAAGCCATTAAATTATGTCAGAATAAAATATGCTGAAGAAATACTTGTATGTATACAAACAACTGACACAAATGTATTTAAGGAAGGCTGCCACGGGAGGAGACACTATTAGGGTTTAATTTCAAATAAAATCAATTGTAGGTACCTGTCCATACAGAGGCTTTTGGTGGCGGGAACAGAAGGCAAAGATTTATTGGCCTCAGGGGCAAAAAAGTCATTGGTGTTTGAAAGGATAAATTTAGGCTCAGTATTAGGAAGAAACTATTTACTGTGAAGGTCGTGAGGCCCTGGCACAGGTTGCCCAGAGAAGCCGTAGCTGCCCCATCCCTGGAAGTGCTCAAGGCCAGGTTGGATGGGGCTTGGAGCAACCTGGGATAGTGGGAGGTGTTCCTGCCCATGGCAGGGGAGTTGGAAACAGATGATCTTTAAGGTCCCTTCCAACCCAAACTATTCTATGACCCTTTTTTGTGACAGCCACCCTCCAAGCTCTCATGTTTCTAAGGCAGAAGTCCATCCATACATTCTAAAATTTCCTTCACCTCTCAGATTTGCAATGATTCAAATATTTCTTAACTGCTTTCTAAGTAGATCAGGATGTTATTTTTTCTACATTTGCTCTCATTTAAATATTTGGTTAAATACTTTCTAAATAAGCCAGGAAAACATTCATATGAGAAGTCTAATACTTCAATAAGATACAGAGACCTGCTGTCCTTTCCTAAGGAGCAGTCTCAGATCACAAGATTTTCGAAATTATAACCTGAAATCTGAAAGGCTGAGATTTATTCCCCTCCTGTTGACCTTAATACAAAAATCCTAAGAATTAATTTCAAAATTTGGTGTCTGCAGCTAAGAAGCCTTCTGTCTTCAGAACACTGCCTCTGAAGATTGCCTGTTCAAGGAAAAGCTGAAACAGTTTCTGAAACTGTGATGGGTTAATTTTCCAGAAATCAAGCTGTACTGAAAACAGCAAAGAAAATTGACATTTGACAACGGTATTACATTATTTAGTGCTGACATTAAACAAGTAATATCTTTTGCTGCCACTGCAAAGCCTTATATTGCATCTATCAAGCACTTTTCAGGTTTCCAATGCAGTCAAAACGCTAATCAAGTTAAATAGTTACTGGGCACATCCTGATTTAACGTTTGCTTTGATTCCAGTAGCTGCAAACTTCACATTTGGTTATTAGGCCTGAAGTTCAAAAGACTACGTGGTGTCAGAGAGGAGGACAAGGGCCACAAGAACCCAGTTACCAGAAAAATGAAGGATCAGCAGGCAAAGGTCTAGAAATCAGCTCATTTGGACCCAAGTTAAACGAAAAAGCCAGAGGCAAGGAGATGAATGTTAGGATACACAGACTTCCCATTTTCAAGATTAAATAAAGATAATGAAATAACCATTTTCTTTTGCACAAACTAAGTCAGCCTCTAATCTCTGAATACTACTATTATTATGCTACATTAATATGCAAGACAATACTTTTTCACTATTTTGAACACTCTGCAGGAGTCTGGTGGTAAATATTTCATTTTACAGAAGGCAACACTGCAAAAGGGATGGCAAGTAGCATCCTCTAGACCACACAGTAAGACAGAAGCACGTATTAAGGTAATTGCTTCATCCTCAGGATATTACAGCATGCTAATATTTCCCAAGGAAAATTCAAAGTCTCGGCCCAAACACAGTATGAGAATACAGCACACAGCCCTAGCTCCTGGACAAACATCTCACACAGTATCTTCCTTAGAAAAATCTGGAGTGGCCAGCGATGCCTTTCCAGTGAATCATCACATTTCTGCCGCTCTCCAGCTACAACAGCAAGAACCCGTGCCACCTGTTTGCAGTACAATGAGCTATTAGCACCTTCTCTATGGCAATTCACCGGTAAAAGGTGTCACAGCACAGTTCTGCGGGGCTGTAAATGAAATTCCTGCAGTTGGCAGATGCTGCCAGGACAGGGCTGTCTGATCCTGCAGGCAAATATTCTGCTGCCCCGATTGTGAAACTCCGTAAACCCCACTGGGGAAAGTCACGGCCATCTAAGCAACTCCTGTAAGGATCTCCAACTCTTTTACAACTAATTTATGTGTTCCCTGTTGAGAAGTGACACCATGCTTCGAACTGCAACTGCTTGTTGATCTCAAAACACTCTCAAAGTGTGGGTGTACGAGGAATCCCGGGATGAGCCAGAGCAAAGCTCATCCAGAGGGCCGGGTGGAAGGATGACACTGCAATTGGTCTAAGCATCCTTTTTTTTTTTCTTTCATCAATAGAATCATTGAGGTTCAAAAAGACCTCCAAGATCGTCGAGTCCGAACTTCAACCAATCACCACAACTAAACCAGAGCACTGAGTGTCATGTCCAGCGGTTCCTTAAACACCTCCAGGGATGGTGACTCCACCACCTCCCTGGACAGCCCCTTCCAATGCTTAACAACCTTTCAGTGAAGAAAATCTTCCTGATGTCCGACTTGAATCTCCCCTGGTGCAGCTTGAGGCCATGTCCTCTACCCCTGTCACTTGTTGCCTGAGAGAAGAGACCTCACCATGCTACAACCTCCTGTCAGGTAGTTGTATAAAGCAATGAAGTCTCCACTGTTCTCATAAATTAAAGAGTCAAATATTGAAGATAAGTGTCTAAATATTTGAGATGATCTTGACATATAAAGTATTAGCAGTAGTTTCTTCAGTAGGCTTCAAATAAGAAAAGGCAGCCTGAAGGCAAAGACATGCTAATTAAGGTATTTAATGAAAACTGAAGAAGGGAAAAGGCTACTACAGAGCACCTCTCACTGCCACACAGTAATCCACTATTCAGCCTCAAGAAAGCCAGAAATAATATCTCAGTAGTACCCTGAGGATGAAGCTAAGGCTCTAGTTGAGGGGAGGGATACAGGACAAGTCATATTTTGGGAAAAGATGGAGAAGGGAGACAAAACCCATCCTGAACAAGGAAAAGGAGGTGCCACCTCAAAACCTAAGAGAAATAGTGAAAAACAGTGTGACTGAAAATTTCTCTGACATTTGGCAGGGAAGGAGAGCTCCCTGGGAGATCTTATAACAGTTGAGAAACACAAACATGGCTCCATTTGTGATGATAAAAAATTCAAGTTCAACTGACTAAAGTGGTCCCAGGCCATTCAAAAGTTTCTTAACATCTGGATGTCCATCCAGGGACCTCCACTGAAAGCCAACCTCTGCATGGGGAACTTCTTTGGTTGCCAGGCTTGGTCTGGAAGATCAACAGAGCAACAAAAGTTTTTTCTGATCCTCATCCAGAGCATCACATACCCAGCAGGAGAACTCTCCCTGTGAAAGGACAGATACCTTGACTTGTACTTCTGGGAGCTGATCTGAGCTCCACTGATCATCTCACTTTCTCTTCAGTAGGAAAAAGGCAGCAATGAAAGGACAATGCAAAGAATTGCAGGTTTGATGTCATTAATCTTTTGTATTCCTTTCACTTAAGATTGTGACTTTATCCAGGACCCCATTCCTAAATATTATTTCTAAATAACCTTGAAATTTTTATTGGAATGTGTGAGGTAATACTGTCTTTTTAATAATCATGGGATGAAACATATCAAATATAAGACCAAATACAGAAAAAAAACTCTCCTTTTATCAGATCCACTCTCATCTTTCACAGATACAAATAGAGATGGGCATTTTCTCAAAAAAAAAAAACAAAATCAACAGACAAGCAAACAAAAAACCCCACAACCCCCCAAAAAGCAAAGAATAAGGTATTTTCATGATTTATTTTGAAAAGAACTGAAAATCACGAATCGGTGGTTCAATTTTTAATTGAATATTCACGACATCTTTTCTGTTCCTGATATTTTCAGAATACATTAGCTCAGCAGTATCTGGAGTTTACAGTAGCAATTAGCATCCTGGGGAGTCAGCCACAAATAACAAATTCATAAACAAAGTAGAACTAATCAAGGGAAGAATTAAAAATAGGGAGGAGCTTGCATAACCGTAGAATGACAGAACAGCTCAGAGAAGCCCTTGCTCCAGGCAAGGATTAGTCTGTCAAAATTATGGTCAAATATTTAAACATGCTTCTTTTTCCTTAATGGTTTCTGAAGTTAATGCAAGGTAATTACATAATTAAATAATAACTACATTATGGTCTAACAATTAAATTCAAACCATAATCACCTCACTAAACTTCAAGATGTCCTTGCAAGTTTTTCATTTCACTAAGAGAAGGTACAGGGAGATGCTCTTAACCATAAATGCACAGGCAGACAAAACAGGGGACAACAGTGCATGGGTTTGGGGAATGGAATCCCAAAGCAAAAGCGTTCCTAAAGTGAAGATATGGAAGATATGTATTCTGCCATTACACTATTAGGTTATTAAATCAACAGCAAGCAAAAATCAGCCCATCCATTATTTTACATGCACAAGATGGAAAGTGGCAATGTGTGAAGGCACAGCACAGAGCTGCAATCTCACCCTCTGCTCACTGGAACCTGCACTTAGTTCAGTGAAACATCAGTACAACTTAGTTTAACCAGGCTTTGCTCAGATAGTGCCCCGATGTCACACTTCGTTATCAAGTCCTGGATGTCACCCTACAGCACTTGAACTGGATTGGATTTCTTGAACTGGAGTGAGGGAAGACGATGGACAGAGGAAAAGGCAAAGAGGTCACTTGTCTCTTTTACTTTTTCTTACAGTGAACACCTCAGGACAGAAACAGGAACCATAATTCTGAAATCCCAGTCATGCTGCTGCATTAGGTGACAACAGACTTCATCGCCTGCCAGGATTGAATGGTAAACCAAGCCAAAACCACTGGCCAGCCCTTCACCTGACTCCATACTGGAATCTCAGACTGGGAGGCAACACTTTTCCACTGACTCTGCTATTTCAACTATTCGTATTATCAGGGCTATAATTTCATTGGCAACAATTTTTGTTCCCAGCCTATGACAACCCAGAAAGAGTCCTCCTCAGGGAGGATGTTTTTAACAGACCTCAACACGAAACACAGCAGAGATGTGACCAGCAGATGACTTTCCCAAGAACACCAAACTCAGAGGTGTTTTACTACCAGAAGGACAACCTGTAGGATTTGTCTGGGGTTTTTTTGTGCAGCTTACCCATTCTTTATATAACAGTGCTTTAATGAACACACTTATAAGGACAAAGCCACTTGGAAGAAACGTCCATGAAGTCTACTGGAAGGCTTGCCGTGGTAAGTCAAATTTACCTAGGAAGTGCTGAAATACTGACAAAGACAGAAACTTTAAAAAAAAAAAAACAAAAAGAACAAAGACTGATCAGAGACAGAATCACCTAAGCTTGTCAGAATGGCAAGAAACATTGTCTGTCTTGCAAACACTTTACTCGAGTAGACTTTGCAAACTTACAGGAAAACTCACAAGTGCAAAGCTGCTTACATCCTTAAACAGCAGCAAGATGAGGCTTTATTAAATGCCGTGATTTGCTTTGCATTCCTATTTAAAAGAGTTTCCCTTTAGAACATCCTATGAAAGGAAGAGAGAAGGGCTCTGAAGTTTTATTTTCCTCACATTTGTGGGGGAAAAAAAAAAAAGCAAGCCTTTTGTACCTGAAGTTGGTTGAGCCCCCCAGTGTTTTAGAATTGCCCACCTAGATTATCCACCTCACACATGAAAGCACTGAGAACAACTCCACAATAGAAGAATTAATACAGCCTTAAAAGAGAAAAATCAATGCAGCATTTGTACATTCCCCCCCCCCCCAAGAACACTAAAACATTCACTAATTAGACTTCATAACACTCCTCCTTGGCTAGGTAACAATTATCGCTTCCATTTCACAGGTTGCTAACGAAGGAGTTTCGCTCAATTAGAAGTGAGAGGATCAATATCAGGCCATACCACGTCTCAAAAGGACAGAGGCCACTGCAACTTGAAGTGCCTCAATCCACTGGGTGACAAGACAAGGTGCAATTAGCTATGCTTTGATCAAAGAGAGAAATTTCTAATGGACTGCCCTGCTCTGGCACAATGCGCCGCTATCTTCCCTCATTGTAGCAGCAAAATTGCAGTGAAAAGAAACAATTTTCTACAAAGCAAGTCCCAAACACAACAGTGCAGAAGCTATTTTTGCATCCAGTGCTGTGTTTCATGCTGCCTCTTTATTCTTAAGGCAAAGGGCACATATTTCATCAGCTGCAAGCTCAGAAGTGGAGCTGTACACAAAATGAAGAGATCTCATGCCTTAACGTAAGGGAAAGCAGATGAGTCACTTTAAATTATAATCAGTGGTAACAATAATCCTACAGCTAAGACTTGAAAACCAGAGATATTTCTCAAGCACTTTCATAAATTTTCATAAGGGGCATTTCTACCACTTAAACTAACATAAAGCAAGGGATCAATATTACAAGGGTTTCTGTATTGTACAAGGGAGAGTTCAAAAAATTCCAATTGCTTCTGTGTTTCAGCTCAACCTATTTAAATTCTCTGTTTCCACTGTCCTTCAGCCACACACAGTAAAAATGAAGAAGCTCTGATTTCTCTAAATTTATGCTATATTTTATTATTTGAACAATTTTTTGCAAGGTATGTCTCTTAATGGAAGTATTTTAAGGATATTTATGAGCTAAAACTAAACTGATGGAGAGCTATAAATCCAAGCCAGTCATGAGGAGGCATTTTAATTTCCCTAACCCTTGTACTGACCAGGCCTGGATTGCCACGAAAACCCAGCATTGGGCAAGTCTTTCAGTTCCTCACTACAAAAACACCTCATCTCCCAACCCCTTCTATTTCTTTCAGTCTCCAGCCTTCATTCTAAATCTCTGCAAATCTTCAGAAAGCAAAGTTGGGCTGGCAGTCAAACTGAAAGCCTGAAACACTCCTGTTCCTGGAAACACCATAAAACCTCCTGTGTATTGTTCCAACAAGCACCTCTCACTGCTCACTGCTCCACTCAGTAGGTGTTTTAGTCACCACTGGGGACATGCCCCAAAAAGGCAGCTGGGCCATCTCAGCTGTGGCAGGGACCTTGCCAGTGCTGTCAGCTCCAGAGTTCATGCCTCACTCCATCATCCTCTGGCCAAGACTGATACTCTTATAAACAAGGAGACATTATAAACTGACTTGATATACTGCAGTGATGGAAATGACACACGTGGAAACACATTTTTTCTTTTTTGGCTATGTGTCCTAATTCCTCTACCTTCCCCTATGACATGTTTTGGGGTCTTTTTTCTATTTATTCTCTTCCATACGTTTCTTTAAAATAAAGAAAGCACAAACAAACTGCGAAATACAAAAAGGAGAAGAGACATCTCTCTATAATTATAACTTTTGGTGTGCGATGATTTCTTTCTGGTGAGCGTTTGGGGAAACAGATTTTAGGTACGGGTTCCATTAACAATAATGGGACAAGTTTCAAAAGTAATACAAGCTGGTGCACTTCAGAAGTGCAAAGGCTTCAGCTGGAGGCTCTGGGCAATTTTTCTGTTTGCTCTGCAATAACTAAACCTGCTAATCCAAAGAGTAAAACCTACAGCCTTCCAGGTTGCTTCACACTGTAATACAGTGGCCTTTCCCTGCTGCCACAGTGACAAAAGCTACAGCACAAATTTCTGCCCAGGCACACCAATCACAGAGTGTTGCAGGGAAAGGATTTACTGTTCTGCTTCCCAAGCAGTGTCTCTGGTTCACTACCTCTGTATGGTGCCCACTAAAGTGCTCCAAGTAGATAAAACTACCCGAGAGAAGTTAACTGGTGTCAAAAAGCATATTTAATTTGGTATAAGAAACACAACAGAGGAGCATGAGAACTACCAGCACACCCAGCTTAGTCATTTCCACGGTATGAAACAAAGGATTTACAGTAATAGGCTTTAGCTTGCTTCTCATTAGGGAATTATTCTGGACCCCGTGGATGCCTAATGAAGGAGTAGGTAGGCACATATGTGCATGGGGATTCCTCAAATCAGTGAAAAAGAGGTGTTCACAACCCTTGGATTCCCCAAGGATACTGTAAGCAGCTCCTCGCTGTATCACTTACAAAAAAGTGTATGATAGCCACCCCAAATTAAAATGCCAGAGGGTTTGTTTAAAACACGAGGTCTGTAGAAGTTCTGTTCAAAATACCATTCAAGAGGAGAAAGCAATTAATAGTTTTTTTAGGTAATGTGATTAAAGAAACCACTCTAATCCTAATTGGTAGTATAGAGAGATAAATACAATGTGTTTTGATCTGGAATTGAGCATCTAATTTCCACAGGACTTGTCCCATTACAGAGCTGAAAGCTTTACCTGGCCTGATGAACCCTTGCCATCCCTGGGGCTTGGAAACAACCTCGTGAATGAACTTCTCATCAAACTGCCCTAAATAGCAGGAGTTTTCCCATAATTTGGAGAGGGGAATAAGGTTCTTGTTATTTAACATCCATTTACATGAAGGAACTCGAGAGCAAACAAAAAGCCAGTTTCTACTGGGTGAAAACAAGCCAACCTACTGCAAATGAAGCACTTACCTCAAAGCCTGTGTGTGTCAGACAGCTGTGCCAACTACCACATGCTGTTTTTACCTTGGAATCACTCAGAAATCTGAGACTAGATTTGTCTTTCCACACCTGCTCTAGACTGGACAATACAGAAAAGCAAGCAGTGATTAAAGGCATCTTTATTCCACTCAGCCATGTGCTTTAGAGGCTCCCTCTGTGCCTGGTTCGCTCTTATCAAGAGTCCCTGATAGGTTTCTAAGGGAACACTTCCAAACACAAAAGCACAGCAGTGTGGGGGCATCAGGGAGCTCTTTCCCCACCTCTACAGAAATGCCAACATTTGCTGCCTGTGATCTCCTCATTGTCATAACCATTACCCAAAACCCTGCCCTCGAAAGCCATTGCACCCAGCTCTCTCCTGCCTTCCAAGGTGTCCAAAATGGCAACTGTGTTCTTAGCTCTAAGCCCCTTTATCCCACATCATCCCACCTCTTTCAAACAGTGTGCAGTGATTTTGTGTGAAACATTCACCTGCCTCTGTTTTTTCTGACCTTGTCCAGTACCTCTTGGGTTGACCCTGCCTGAGCAGGGAGGTTGGGCTGGATGACCACTGTCATTATTCACTCTGTGATTCTGTACTTTTTCCCTTTATCCAGGTGATCCTGGCGATTATTTTCATGTAAGAATTTGCAACCAGGCTCTACTTTAATATGCAGAGTGCTAGAAAACACTTACTGGTGCTAACTTAGCTGGACATATTTCCAGCCGTGCACGCAAATCTCCTGAATTTCACAGAAGCTGGTGCACCAACATACCAACATACATCTCTAATGCTCTTCCCCCCCCCAGTTCTTTAAATAATTTAACATATAAAATTGGAAGGTGCTGATTTTCTTGAGTAAGTTAGAACTTATTCAAGAGCCTCAAACACGCTCTGATGACATTGAAGGAGACAGACAGAAGCCAGCAACAAGCATTGCTGCAGCTCTCTCTTAGTAGGCACAGAGAAGCTTGCAAATATGTACTGAGGATGAAGTAGACATTGCTTTTGAAAAGCAAGTGCTTTGCTCAAGTTTGCTCAGTAAATTTCAGAAACGTTATCATTAAAAATTAAAATTAACTTTCAGTTGCTTGGGCTCTCTACTCTGTTTCAAGTTGTTTTAGATGCAGTGGTGGGGTTTACATAAAAAATTCTAAATTTTTGCTTGAGGATGTTCCTGTATGATTGCCAAGTCTTCCTTTAAACTAATTTCTCCTCCCTTCCTGTCTACTGTTGCATTTATCAATACTGCACTTATTAACTTTTAAAGGTTGCCCTTCTTCACAAGAGCTAAGTAGGAAAAAATGGAAAGGTGGAACCATGGCAGATAATATAAATTTGTCAAAAGATTTCCTTCTGCATTCATAGCTGCCAAAACTCAAAATTCTCCCCTCTTTATGACTTCATGCACTGCTGGTGATTTAGAAGAACTCACTCCCTTGCCTTTTAACAAACATGAGGAACAGCACATTGTCGTGGATCTTCTTTTCAGCAGCAATTGCCAATCATCTCGTCTGGCCAAATATGCTTTTTCCTCCTTCTGTGGAGACAAAGAAATCTCCTGGCTGGCCCCTTTCCTACAAATCCAGACGAATCCTGTAACTTCCAAGCACTTTGTCAATTCTGAGCATCCTGCTCAGTGATCAAAACCCAAAGGGTTCCTGCTAAAAATACCACCTGCACTGAGCCGAGTACAGTTCTTCTCCACATTCTGTCCCAGTTCTTTTCCACACCAGTGCTGTTGCATTTATTGTTAGGACATTTAACATAAGAAATTCCTAGACAAGCCCCTCTCAGTGGTCCTCTGAGGTGGTACTTTAAGACACGGAAAAGAGGCTGAATAATCTCAACAGAAATAAGAGATTGGGTTGCTTTCTCCAAGCTACTGCCTTCCAGATCATGTTGTGGGCTCCGGGACTCATGGTGCCATTTTTTTGATACAAAGAAGTCACTAAAATGCTGAATTTCTCCCCCAAAGCCTTTTTTCCTTTCAAATGCAGTCACATTTGAAGTAATAGTTAAAAAAAAACTACGTGCTTTCTCTTTAGCCACCAGCAAACTTTCTTTAGAGGAACTGCAAACGCTAAAGCAAGAAAAAACTAATACAGAATCACAGAATCACACGATGGGTAAGGTTGGAAGGGACCACAGTGGGGTCATCTGGTCCAGCCCCAAATACCACAAACAAAGTCTGTTTAACCCTTCAACTGCTGAATTATCCCTTAAAGACTCTGAAGGTATTCAAGCTGTGGGTGATGGTGCACTTTATAACCAAAGACACAAGCTGAGCTGCAAGATCTATTTGCTTGAGCTTCAATACTAAGAAAAATACTACTTCTGTCTACCATTCTGTTCAAAAGCAGATGAACAATTTTTGCTCAAAGTTGAAAAACCATGTATTAGTCTTCAGGCAGATATCAGGACGGGGAAAAATTCTCCTCAGAGGAAAAATTCAGAAAGGTTTAATGCCACAGTCAAGGAATTAGGATGGAAATATTCATGCAACCCTAAGATTTTTGCAGCTCTTTTTGTAATCAGTGTGGATGCATTTAGGTAAAATCTAATTTTCCAGGGACATCATAAATGCCTCATTTTCATGAGAAGCCTGAGGGAGACTATATGTACCAGAGATAATACAGAGATTGTATCAGGCATAGAACGCAATATCTTTGGATATAAATAACATGAGGAAGCACAGATGCAATTTCATCAAATATCACCTCTCCAGAGTACAGACAAGACTAAACCTCTTTCTTAATACACAGTGAGCATCCTTCTTGTACATTTAGAGGGCCCTGCATAGCAGGATCCAAAAGTGTCCTGACTGCCATGTTTTAAAACATGCCTCTCACCTGCCAGGTGGCAACGTGCTTTCTCTGCCCAGGCTTGAACAGTGCTATAAATTGCTTTGCAAAATAGCACATTGTGCTGGCAGGTTATAAAGTGCTTTACAGCACAGGTTTGCATCCACGTTTTACAGCCCAGCTCATCTCTGCAGCTACGAGGCTGAATGTTTTAGCTCTTGGCTAGGAAGAACCACAAATACCTGTAGCTTTTCCTAATATGGCTTCATTTCTCTCCAGAGAGGACTGAAAAAAACCCTTTGCAATAATTTGGCCATTGCCAAATACTGTTCAGTCCGAAGTTTATACAAATTACAAGAGGAATGTAAATATTTCCATGTTTTATGAATACTAAAATGAGCAGTCATTAACCAAGTACAAATATGGGTATTCTATCATCATTAACAGGGATACTCTCCATTATTTCAAACAAAATATTGATGTTTTCCATGCTCTCTTCTTTCAGAGAAAGACTGTAGCTCAGCTGTTTTAAAAATGCTCTTTCTTTTTTACTTTTTCTTTTTTTTTCAGAACCTTTATGATCACTTTTGAAATTTGTAGCTATAACTTGAATAAAGGATGTGGATGTGGAAGAACAGGAAAGTTCTGACTACTATTTCAGATCCTGGCAAACATCTTGGAAATAATAGATGAGCCTCCAAACAACCAGCTGAGGAAGTGGTTGAAATCCCATTGCTAAATCTCAAGAGTAGATTAAAAATAAATACAAAGAAAGAAGTCAGCTTTCCACAGAGGTGCCGGAATAGGCCAGGTTTTGTTTCAGTCTCAAAGGTTCAGTTCTCAAAAACTGAGAGAACTCCAAATTTAATTACCCTAATATTCACTCTGTAGCCACACAGAGCTGGGTTTCCACTAATCTCCCACTTCTCATGACACTGTGAATGTCTTGACTAGTGGGTGAGCCAAAACACATCTGCTCCAGGCCCTCCTGTGGCAGCACATTATACAGAGCACTTTGCATATGGTACATGACCAGCAGCAGGGCCAGGGCACTCATCCAGGAAAGGAAATCCAGATTTAATCCCATGTGCCACTGAGTGTTTCTTTGACACAGGCGAGTCTTGATTTCACCTTCACAGAGACCAAACTTTATTTTCTATTGTAGAATAATCAAATCATATCAACAATTCTTGCCTTATTTTTTCCTGCTTTCCTCTACACAAGATTTATTTTTTTTTTAAAGCATTTTTAGTTGGATTCAAATAGAATTCTTCCTCTTGTAAAATCAGTTTTTCACATGTGACCTCCCCAGCCTTAGTGTTTGGTATGGCTGGCTCTTCCCACCCTTCTCCCTTCCCCAACAGAGATTCAGTAGACTCAGGAAAGCACAGCAATAAATCAAAACACAAATGGAATTATGTCCTTTTCTGGCCACTCTTGGCCACTCCACTCTGACACTTCCATAAGGCACCTCCCCAAGGAGCTTAGGACAAATTTGCAGGAGACTGTGCAGACAACACCCTGCCCACCTCAGTCTTTCCAGGAGACCTGTGGAAATGCCCATCCTTCACTGCTGTTGACACAATGCTTTGACCATCCCCAGGTTTAATGACTGAAACATCAGCCCAACAAGCACCAATATATCACAATATTCCTCCAGTGCATTTAGAAAGGATGATGAGATAGGCTAAGACCAAGACCAATGTTGAGGAGAGACCAATTTTGCCAACACAAGAGTGATGAGCCAACACAGCATCCAGAAGGTATAAAGTTGTTAGAAGAACTGGCTTATCTTTTAACTGTGGCCCCTACAAGTATCTAAGTGGAGAAAAAGACGCACAATCATGACAGTCTGTAGCAGTGGTTTCTAAACATTTCCAACCTCAAATTCACTTTCATTTACTCTTTCCACAGGCTCTTTCCCCAATTCTGAAAAACACTGGTCTAGCAGGGATGCAACCACACAACCCATCACACTCACAACCCATTTCTGTGACACTAGAGGTTCTCTGTCACCTAGAGCTTCCCACCAGGCTGATTCCTCTAGGTTTGACCTCATCTCTTTTGCAGAGGTTAAAGAGCAGAACCACAGGTTAAATCAAATTCCAGGAACTGATGGAAAGGTCCTGACTCAGGGCAGAACACAGCACGTGTGTGGGAGAGCAGCACAAATATTCATTGGGATTTTTGAGTCCCCTCAGTGGCTCACTTGCTATTAAATGTACTCCAATGTTAGTATCCCCCACCTAAAAATTAACACCTGAATTATTTGCTGGGTGTAGAGAGGGTAATTAAAGCAAGTCCAAGCAGATAGAGCAGCTCACAGTGGCCTCTGCATTTCCTGCAGCCATTTGGTAACTGTGTCTGATTTCAAAAGAAATTTTAAAATCCCAAATGCAAATTTTACACTCATGAAAACACCCCATGTCGACACCAACTAGCTGATTAGTATTTTAGATGCAGTAAAATCAAAAGGCAACTTCATATAAATTTTTAAACCCATTTCCCCAAAGTAAATTCAGTGGCTCAGTAAGACTTCACAAACTTTCCTTTCTCTACCAAAGGAGTGGGTTATTATTTAAATTAATAAAGAACATGTGGTAGAGATGTACATTTTCACCTTCAGGGGAACAGGTGGGACTGTGGGAGGGTTATGAAGCCATTCTGTCCCTTGTCAAGTATTTCCAGAAATGTTTGATCTCAGGTATGTTCAACTTTGCTCAAAAGACCCAGAGGAGGCTGGCCTGGGAAAAGTGGGTGGCAAGAACCACTGGCAAGCTGGTAAGACAGACTTTATGTTCCTATTTCATTTTACATCTGCTGCCAGCAGGTCTTCCAATAAAAAGACAGAAAAAAACCCCAGTGGAGACAACAACCAAATTTTATGCAAGTTTATTGCCTAAATATTACTTATGAGTTTTGTACTCACAGACTATACAGTAATGGGGTGTGCTTATTTATGGAGGGGAGACTGCACTCAGTTTAGCACTACATTAAACTGGGAGACATTGCAGTGATATGTCAGGAAGGCTTGGGAGAGACTAAAATTAAAAGCAAGCCTCACTAAATCTTAAAAATGGGATGGCTACATCAACAACTTGATGTATAGCTCCTATTGTTGTTCACGGATAATAGTTATCTATTTTCTGTACCTATGAAGTGCTTTCTGTATTAAAGCACTCCTGCTATCATAAAACACTTGTGAAAATTAACAGCCAACTTCTCTTCTGCACTGAATATTAATTACTATATGAACATTTCCTGCTACACCGCTTTCAAAACATCTTCTCTCCCAGGATATTTAATTTCATGTGGAAAGCGATTTTTCATCAACCTACACAAATTAGTGAATGAAGAGGACATGGTGCATCTAACTGCCTGCCTGAGCTCCAGGAAAGCGCTCCCCACTGCAAGTTACTGGACTTGAAACAAAACATTAATTAAGTTTTTTATTTATAAACAAAACTTGGTCAAAGGACAGACAGGAAGTGCTAATGGCAGATACCAGTGGGTTTATTAATAAATGTGAGGCAAATGTTAAAATGAAATGGTTTCACACATGTCATCAGAGTGAGCATTGCCAATACTATCAAGATGAAAAAGGTTAAAATACAGGTATGAGTATAGAGGGATCAGAATCAGTTACAGCAAGAACTGCAAGTGACAGGGAATAATATCAAAAAGATATCTGAGAGGGGAGAAAAGCCTTGAAAGCAGCAACAGCAGAGCCCCCAGAGAAACAACAGACAGTAACTCAGACACAGCCTTAAACTGGCCAAGACAGCAAGGTCACTGGTGGCTTACAGAACACATCTCTTAGCCCAAATTAGTTATTCCTGTTTGTCACAGTGGACTTTACATCAAAACCAGTTCATACACTTCAACATATCTCAGGGTTGGAAAGGTTCAATGAGATTTCTGAACACAGTCAACATTAATCATTCACAAGCTGGAGTTTTTAAATTAGTATGAAAGATACTGCAGCAAGCACAGCTCAGCCAAATAATAACTAAATGACTACTGTGAGGAAAAAAAAAAGACAAGAAGACTGCACTGTACATCTCCTTGATTCAAGGAAGGCGGGAAGGACCCAGCAGAAGTGACTCTGAACATTTCTCTGTTGGATACAAGGTGAACGAAAACCTCTGCTAGTTATTTTCTCTTTTTTGGCCCCAGCCCTAGAAACATTTTTAAACAGCTCTGAATCTTTGCTTCTACGCATCCAAGTTGAAGTTTCTGCAAAAATGTTTCCAAGATCCTCACTCTACTTCCTCCATCTCTACTGAATCTTTAGGAGGGGTTTATAAAGCTGCTCATAAAACACAGTCTGAAAACTCATACCCTCTTTCCCTAGCAGAAGGAACTGAAATGATGCTTCATGCCATAAATTAATTTAGTTGTTGGTTCCTTTCACTTCAGTCAAATACTCAAGCTTCTTGCCATATTATTCTCATTTCCTTCCCATTTTGAACTGCTATCAGATAGTCCAAGTGAAACATTTTGCACAAAACTATACTGGTCAAACCTTAAAGAAAGAAAGAAAGAAAGAAAGAAAGAAATATCAGCTTTCTAATGTTTTTTAGCTATAAAGACCCTTGTCTTGTTCTTGATAGTACGCTTATAAATAATTAAAATATATGAACAGCAATAATAGCAGAATACTTTCCTTATTAGGCTTGAACTCAACTTTCTATGTATATTATCACTATGATGAGCCTCCATTTATCTTGCCTGTGGTAATACTTTATAATGATTACATAAAGAGGTCTATTTTAGGAAGGTTATATCTTTGATCTCTATATACATAGAAAACATTTGCAACTGACACATCCATTACACTTGCACATGATATTCTTCATCTGCAAACAAAATACTTATAGAATCATTTTGTTTCCTTCAGAAAAGTGCATTTCTGCCTCTCTCAGCACATACCAGAGAATCATAGAATGGTTTGAGTTGGAAGGGACCTTAAAGCTCATCTCATTCCACCTCCCTACCATGGGAAGGGACACCTTTCTCTAGACCAGGTGTTCCAAGTCCCATCCAACCTGGCCTTGGACACTTCCAGGGATGGGGTGTCCAGAACTTCTCTCGGTAATCTGTACCAGGGCCTCACCACCCTCACAGTGAAGAATTTCTTCCCAATACTTCATCTAAACCTGTGCCCTGTCATTGAGGAGACATTCTCACTTGTCCTGTCACTCCATGCCTTGTCAAAAGTAGCCCCTTTAGGTGCTGGAATGAGCTTCAAGGTCTCCACAGAACCTTCTCTTCTCCAGGCTGAACAACCCCAACTCTCTCAGCCTGAGTCAGAAATAATTGAAAACATACTGTGAAAACCAGAGAGGTTATTGATTCTTCAGGCAAGCATGAAGAATTCAGCACATAGTAGGCTGGTTATTTAGATTTTTTTTTTTTTCAATCAGCTGCCACATAAAGACATCCATTTAAAAATCCTCCCTGCAAACAACGAGGCATTTCTAAGGCTGGTACAGTTTGTGTGCATCTTCTAGAAAACAGAGAAAATGAGAAAGGTGAAGGAGGCTTTTTTATCTGGACTCATGGAGCGAGCACACAGCCAAGCCCTTAGAAGCACAGGACTCGGTTTGCAGTATTGCTGAACTTGCCTTGCCTCCAACATCACCTTTCCCACTATGTGCTTCATCCCCTCTCTCTGAAGCCTTGTCTGACATAAGGTCACTTAATTTTCCATGTACTGTCAGTCCTGAAAAAGTTACAGCAATTATGGACAGAACAGATTTCCACATGCTTTTTCTTTAATGTCTTTAACAGTTTGTGTTCATTATGTGTTTCACCTGACCGTAGTTACAGCGATAGTTACTAGACCACAGGGAAGATCCAGAGGGACAAAGTCAAGGTGCTGTCTTCTGTCAAATTTGACCTGCATATTCCAAAGGAAGAAAGAGGTCAAGACCTCTGGGAAAAGGAGAGTTTCACAGGAACCATGTACCAAAGAAATAGTATCATCCTGGTATCTAATCAACAAGCTCCTGTCAGTATTTATGTGTCAGATAAGGAAAAACAAGGTGAGGAAAAGCAAAGAGTGGGGGGAAATGTATTGCAAAGAGAGAAAAAAGAAATACATTTCTGAAAGGAAATACCCATGGCATCAGCCAGTTAACATTAGCTGAGGATGCTAATCACTATCTCATAATTAACAAAGATGAACCCATATTGTGGCTTTTAAAACATCATAACAGGGTCTGTGTATTCCTTTGCCATGAACTTTGATTCCTGAATGAGACAGCTCTTATAGGTTTCTCAGAGTTTCAAAGGGCCTTGGAAATGCTATGCTTTTTATCTTTATTTATCCCATCCACAAAGACATTCTTTGATTTAAGTCAGATTTAATCGCTGTGTAAAACGGTGAAAACTGCTGTTAGGATGGCACAGGGTTTTGTACATTAGTCCCAGTTTGATCCCAATGATCTGCAAGCAGTCTGCTATGATTTGATGAACCATCTTGATGAGGCAGAATGAAGGCTGCAAAGCACTTATTTATCTGAAAATAAATATGTATTTGCCACCATGACTTTGTCCAATAAAAGCTCCAAACGCCAGAGATGGGGAAAATATGCTCCCCACTGGGGTACATTCTCATTGCTAGAGTGTGACTAAATCTACTCTACTGGCAGACTAGATTTAATAATATTCTTCTCCTTCCCAAGAATGTCATAAAGCTGCATTAACATCCTCAGGCAAAAGTCCCCACACAAATGAAAAGGAATATTGTTTCTATTTTAGAGATGTGATGAAACCCTATAGCCAGCCACCTACATAGTAAGTGTTTCCACTCATCCTAGTTGCTGAAAAACCAAAATTCAGATCACCACTAAGTTTAGAATGAAGCAGTATGGAAAGTTAAGCACTTGAGCAAATTCAGAATTGCAACTACCTTCGTTAAAGTACAATCCTGATTTATCACCCAATTGTTACTTGGAAACTTTCTGTCAGAAAGAAGATTCAAGGCATACAGCAAATAATATGGATCACATGGATTTTGGAGAAGATACCCTTTCATACATATATCAAACCCTCAACACCTCTTTGAAAGAAAAATCCATAACCAGTAGCATGGAAAAGAAACCACCAGAAAAAGAAAGGTAAAAAAAGCACTTCGGCACTCCTGCTGCAAGCACAAGGAATCAAACAAGCAGACCCAAAATGCAGTCCCCAAAATCATTTAAATTCATCTTCCTGGCTTAGATCTCTTTGCTAAACTACCAGAAAAACAGCTCATCCTGAGTTCATTCACAGAAACTTCAGGCAAAGCTCTGGTTTTATTGTTAATGTGGTACATGAAACAACAACTCATTGCTGATGCCTAAATGCTATGAACATGAGCAAATTTAAAATAGGTTAAGCACTGGTATGTACAACAGCAAGAGCTGGGCACATTACCAACACCTGCTGTACAAGCCTCTGCCTTACAGTTTTACTAACACACTTAATCCTTACCTATTTC
>JAWWES010000081.1:146621932-146688710 GCA_035583135.1 Lophotriccus pileatus
CTGGGCACATTACCAACACCTGCTGTACAAGCCTCTGCCTTACAGTTTTACTAACACACTTAATCCTTACCTATTTCCCTTCTCTATTCAAAGCCTAAGTGTAAAATGGTACTAAATGCAGTGTGAAAACACTGTAATTCCCAGTTGCCTTATTAAAACATTGACAAGGTTGCTGGATAGGTAGCTCTGCAGTGTTATATATGACCATGTGGTCAAAGGAAACCTCATCTAGAAAGAGAAGTTCATTGAGATGATATCTTCCTACTTCTTCTGATTGATTGCTTGCTCAATGAATCCATTACAGTGACCTGGCTGAAGATCCTGTAAGTCTGTCTTTGGGCAGTTCCTGTAAGTCTTTCTGGTTACTGCTGGGATCTTTGATGTACCCAACGTGCTTGGCCAACACCTGCTCATAGGCAGGGGCATGGCATTAATGGGATGCTGGGACATGCTGTTCTTAGCAGGCAAGGAAGGCGGTGGAAGGGGTGAAATCAATAAAAAATGTTGGAGCTGATTTCAAGCTGCAGTTGCACAGCAGCTTCCTCTGCTCTTCTCTCTCCCTTGTCCATACCTAAACCTGACACCTGGGTTTCCCAGCTTGACCCTGGAGCTGTCTTCTGGACATGGATTTACTGGGCTGTGGGTGATGCTGAGCAGTGCCCCTGGGCTCCAGTGCTCCAAGTGCCTTGCCATCACCTGTTCAAGGTGGAGCCCCAGCCTTCCCTCACCCTTTGGAGTGTATCTGCTCTTGCTCCTCATCAAGAGGCACCCGAAATCCTCACAAATCCTCACAAAATATTGCTGCTGAAAATGAAGCAAACCCAGGGAAGGCGTATCGGGATCATGACGTGACACAGCAGTGGGTGCCTTGTTACATGACTAAGGGCTGACAGATGTAGTCTGCTCCTTCAAAGTGATCTCATTTGAGGAACACTGCAAACCCCAGGAGGTAACATAAAACACTCCCTGTGCCTGCTCTCGGAACAAAGAGCTATTACCTTGAAGTTTTATTCTTGCTAAGACTGGCATGATTGCTAACACGAGAAAGAAAACGTCCACGTTCCTTGGTGGTCCTCGGATTTGTGTGAGAGGCAAAAAATACCATTCCCAAAACGTTTACAGTGACAGAACTACAAGATCATAGAAGTTAAAAAGGCTTTTGTCATAACTGACTATCAGTTTGCTGTTTTAATTCTTCAGACAAGCTTGGAAGACAATTTAGTTCTACTCTTTTAAGATCTGTATAATTCTTTTTGCTCCTGGCCTTGTTACCCATCCTGACCCAACTACAGCTTTCCAGGAAAGAAAGCAACGTACAGTGGGAACATCTTTCCCATCAGAACCATGGGTAGAAACATTAAACCTTGAGGCTTTTTGAGAAGCACAATCAACATGGACACATATTATCAATTTATCTGTGTGCCAATAACAAGATTAATCCACTGAGCATGAGAACTTTTTATTTCACATTTTTTACCTGGCAAAAAAGATAGAGACCCTTATATTCCAAAATAGATTTTGAGTTGCAAAGCACATCTGGACAGTGGGAAAACTTGGTGACAATTGTAATTGCATACTCCAGGCTATTTTTGCTTCTAGCTTAACTTTCTCCTGTAGCCCCAAGGGACAGCAGATAGTCCTTGCCCAGATAAACATTAGTCCAGATACAGAACACAGAAAATTCAGACACGTCTCTGAGATAACATTAAATCCATAAATTCATTCAAAAACTGGATTCCTTATTCAAAGGATAATTCATAAATGCCTTCAAGAATAATGATTCAATGCCACGAACATGGAATTAACAACACAACTGCATTGCTCATTTGTGGCAATTTCACAGTGAACAGAGATGAAATGTCTTCCAAACTAAAGAGAGGATCTTTCTAAGATTAAAAGCAATATGTAGCTTTAAGTGGGTTAATATTTATGTTAGACCAATGGAACAACTCTGAATGCACAGAGAAGTGTAATCCAAGCTTTGGAGAAAACTGCAATTAAAAAATGAATTAAAATCAAATTAATCTTTGCCCTGTCCCAGCATAATGATTAAATTGCAATTATGAAATCTGTAACAGAAAAAAAATTTAAATAAAGAATAAATTACACATATAACTGAGCAAAGGCAGCTAAAGGAGAAATGCAGCAACTCAACAATAAAAGTGCTTTGCTTGAGGTCAAATCTTATTATTTGCACTGGAGTTATTTTGACTCATCTGCATAGCTGAAGATGACAATTGTACAGCAAACTTGTGAAGTTCTGAATGAAGTGGACCACCATTTGGGGAAGGATATTTCCATAAATAAATGTTGACACGTGACAGATGGATAGAAGGGCTATTTGAGGACTACTGTATGTATTCATATTATTCATACCACATTTTTCTTTACAGGCTTCCTAGCAACAGAATTTCTAACTAAATCCCTCAGAAGCCACATTCTGTCTGAAAGACTCACTGTCCTCCCCCAAAAAAGGGATTTGGGAGGGTAATTCAAGAAAATCATTCAAGGAAAGTATCAAATAAATGCTCCTCCTGGCTAGTAGAAGAAGTACACAAGAGTTCTGGACTGGTTCAGTTGAAAATTCCTTTAAAATATTTTCCAGACAGGATTCGTTCCAACTGTGCAGCATTTTGTTCTATTAAAGCTGAGCCCTGAAAATACTGCCATTACCTGTGAGAGAAAAAAAAAACACACATGCTGAAGGTGTGATTCCTCAGAGGTTTTACAGGGAAAATTCATGATCTGAGGGCATGAGCCAGGTAAACACCATTCTCTGGCCACAGGCAGTAATGCTGAAAGCTGTGAGCAGCAGTGGCTGCAATACTCCTTGTTGGCCTCTGTTTCAGCTTTTGAATTTCCTGTGTCTGCCAGCAACGCTGGAGATATTGTTTGTGACCACTTGCTCAGACATCACGAGGTTCAAGACCTGAAAGCTCCGTGGAGCAGCCCTGGAGATCAGGGCGAGGGGGAACGTCCAGGGAGTTAACTTTGGAGCAGTGACACTAAATTCAAAATAATCAAACCACACAAAGTCTTCGAGGCATTAGACAACACATTTCCCCAGATACCAAATATACAGCTCCTCTGCAGCTGAAAAACAAAGTGCTGCAGAAAAAGCACTGGAGGATGACGATGACTTCCTTCATTTGCCAGAGGAACAGTAAAAAAATAAAAAGCCAAACCATTTTGCTACAATCTGGTATTTCTGCCAATTTTTTTTACCAGATTTCAGGGAGAGATGAGAATTGCACTGGAGATGATCCTAGTAAGCTTTCACCCAGACTCCACCTCACATTTTTAACACATTGCAGCAGACATACCACTTGAAGCCATGAACTGAACACAGAACGAATATTTAAGAGTATCCAGCACAATGAAAACAAGACAGGAAAAAAAGAGGATTATCGTTAAATGCATTTATATTCATAGCTATGAACACGCTGTGTTGTTGCCTTGGGGTTTGTTTACTAATTTATTTATGTTTTTTCCTTTCCTTGAAGCCAAGTGCATTTTTATGGCTTCTCAACATATACAGCTCAAATAAGCAGATTTTGGATATGAAACACACCGAAACTAAAATCATGGGCTGCCACTGATTCACTAACAGAGTGCTATGCAATTTCCCAAAGATCGAGGCAGGCATTTTTTAAGCCACATAGTGTGAATTTAACAAGAATTACTCTTCATTCACTGACATGTCACGAGGATCCCTTCAAGGGTTAACGTGCACTGGATACATGAAACTGCGTAAGTGCCAAAAACTACTATCCACAGCAATTAGATTATTACAGATTAGATTAGATTATTGCTTCCTTAAAAATCTCAGACACACAGATGTTCCTTATAATCTCCCAACATCTGCTTCTATACCTCTTGACCCTCCATTTTAACAAAGACATTATTTTTAAAGGCTCAAACGCTTAATTTTGACTGTCCAATCTACACTGAAAGTTTATTCTTTGCCAAACAGCAACTTGCCTGGAGATCAAAACCCTTCAAGTAGACAATTCCTGTTCTTATTTTCATTCTGGACATCCCTTCTACAGAGTTAGGACAGTGCTTCATCCCAGTTCCAGTTACAAAGGCCTTTGCATGTTCCTGTTACGTTATTACATACAGTTGGAACCCCCAGGCTGTCAGTTTATCCCAGAGGATACAGGGATCAAAAAGCATTTTTTTTTCTCCTTATCAAAACTAACACGTGAAAAATACCGTGCTAAAATCTATATTGATGGTAGTCTTTTCAAATACTGCCAGCAAAATGCCAAAATAGGCATCACCAGGGGCTATGTGGACACAGATGGATGCGGCAGAGCAGCACAGCTCTACCTCGGAGCATTCATCTACCTGAGCTCCTGCTATTACCTCAAACACCCAATTTACTTACATTACAGCCAGCTCAGTTTTTATGCTCTAGTTTTGATAATTCATGTGCTGGTTTTGATATATGATTGGGCATGTTTTCTTTTTTTTTTCGCCATGGATTTGGCCGCTTTCCTTTATCGCGCGGGATTTTTTACCACATATTCATTACGATATGGATCATAATTTTTAAGTAGAGAATCTATTACTCTGTAGTTCACTGAGATATTTCTTAACCCCTGTCACAAGGAAAACCATAAGTTTTCATATTTAAAAGATGCAAAAACCTCACAAACCTCTGGAATAATTTCCTGGATTTATGCCACTTTATGCTTTTTAATCACAAGGCCGATGAGGGATGCATTCATCTCCTGAGTGCTGACTGGGCTCATGACACAGCAGTATTTCATCTCAGTCTTCTGTTCATAGCATTTACAAAGCTAAGACATCTACCCATCTCTGGTCACTCACCTAGCAGACACCCCCAGCTATGTCAAGTAAGTCACTCTGCAGCAATGTTTAACTTTTCCTTGGTTTCTATTACATAAAAACAACTTTTAGTGAAGATGTATTTGGTTACTTTACCACTGGGAAAGGAAAGCAATAAGGAGTGGTGCATTCTCCACTGCTGCATACCTTCAGGGATCAGGTTAATAAGAACCACGAATTAAATGGAACAGATAAATGAAAATCCATCTGCTGTTGAGAAAACCAAGCCTCATAGCCCTGAATCCCCCAATAGAAACTGTACAAATTTGTTTTCTGAATTAATATCAAAGGTTGTGAGTAAAAGACACATAAAAATATCAAAATATGAACGTATCACTGACTTTACCGTGGTTTTACCCTTTAAACATTCGGGGGAAAGGAGCTGTGATTTCTTTTGATGAATAGTAGGGCATAGAGCAGTCAAAAAAAACCCAGTATGTCCCCAAGTAGAACTCCAAAGATGTTAAATCATTGGTTTAGTTTTGGTTGATTAAAGGAAAACATATGAAATAAAATTTGTTTGATGTATTACCCGTATCAGCTGCAACTACCTGGATGCTAAAATTTAGCTTTCTAGCAAACATGTGTGGAAAACTATTCAAATTTAGTCACCTATGTTCATCACAGTATTCTGAACCAAAATGTCAATCCCTAATTTAATTTGCTGATTAAGAAATCAAAGCACAGTTCAATGGCTCTGTCAAGGCACGAAAAGACATCCTATTTACATCTCCTCTCACTTGTCTTCCTTAGTACAGAGGTCAGTAAAGTGCTTTTTTATATCAGAAGTGGAAACTTTTCTGGTTTTTTTGGGGTTTTTTTGTGTCACAGATCAAGACTCTTATTTTTCCTCCTCCTGAGAGAAATCCCAATTATACTGTATTTCCCAACATCACACGTAAAACTGCATCCTCTTACTGCATTCCTTTACTTGTTTCTGTTTAGCTGAACTTACAGTTTACAACTTGGCTGTGAGAAATATAAGTGGAGTAATTTCTTCCTGAGGTAACAATTAGAAAAGAAATAAGAATTATAGAGGAACCACATGGACTTCTAATTGACTATCATGACAATTATATTATCCCAGGGATATTAATTTTAAGAAAGGGTCCTTTCAATAAGACATTAAAACAACTATATTTTCTATATCTTGGGTGCCTTTTATCAGATGTTCTCAGTGCAGCTACAGTCATTCATTAATTAATTAAACTGTAAGAACTCCCAGTGTCATCAAGCAATTACTGCTTATCTCCCCTTAATAAATCCAAAATCAGGGACAGGGACAGTTGATTTTTAGGAAGGTTTTAAGTCTGTCCTTCCCAACTGACATGACTTCCATGAATTAGGTTTCCTAAGTGGGTATTTGAGATACTTATGAGCTTTATGTAAGGCAGAAGGAGATGTGAAGCATAACCTGGTGCACACAAATGATGTGGAGGCTGAGGCAGTTCAGAGCCAAAGGCTCTGCAGGCAAGTGATCCAAAGGAGAGCTGAGACAAATCTAGTCCTCCCTCCCTCATAAAATGCACAACAGCCCCATGGTCCAGAGTTCCTTTAGAAGGAAAGTTGCAATAATGGCTGAAACTCGTAATTTCCTTCATTTACACAACAGGTTGCATTTTTATGTGCCTTTTTTGGCTCACATGAATAACGCTTCCCTTTAGCTTTTGCTCATGATTGTCATCCCTTTTGGCCCTGGGTGCAAACTTCTCATAGTATCTTCAAGTAGCTTTAATGTCAGACCCCTCTCTCTGGTACGATCCAAATGGGCTTCTAACACCAGTGACACGAAGTCTCCTGCTCCTTTCTGTTAATATTCAACTTTGTGCAGTATTTTAGATGCAGTTTGTATGCTGGACTCTACTCATCATTTTTTTAATGTCCAGGAGCTCTGAAGCCCTTGTAAAAGTCTTATGGTTTAACTAAGACTGTCTTTATTATTTCTGTTTAACTTTAATTAGACCTTTGCCACAAATCAGTAGTAAAAAGAGAACACTGCCTTCTTCTCTGAAGCAGGTGTTTTAAACACCCAGAATGAGCAGAAGTATTTCTTTGGGGCAGATAAGTACCATAAACACATTATAGAGAGGTTCCAGGACACAACATTTGGCATATAATGCAATAGCTTTTTCAATTCACTAAGCTGAGACTCATATCTACGTAGGACAGAAGTAAAACTAATTTGATGGCCTCAGCATAGACCTATTGGACCTAATTAACATTCCAAACCTCTGTTAGAAACAGTACTTGAGTAGTTTCTTCAGTGAGAAGCAAAATGAAATAACACTGTAAAGCCTGAGGTGACAAAGCTCAAAGGGAACAGACATTTTGGTTCGTGATTATGTTTTCTGTATTAGAGGGAATAGGAATGCATATTAATGAGAACGAAGGGTTTGTAGAGAGATGACCTCTTCTTACAAACTTTATCTCATTTGTATCATTAGACTGTCAGATTTTTGAAAAGAGCCAGACCACCCCTTATGTACTCTTGTTGTACTGTTTGCTTCAACTTTTCGTCTCCTACTTCCAGAAACTCAAGTTTTGTTTCACCTTAAGTGCTTAAAAGATACTGTGGATTAAGATGTTTCACCAGCACTGAGCAATGCATGACTGAAAAATGAGTTCCATCAACACCAACCATCAGCAGGCTCCAGAGCATTTCTAAAGCCACTGGTACAACTGTGGCACCTCAGCCTCCTCCTGCCACTTTATGGAGCCCTTTGAGTGCTACAGATAAAGAAAAAAAACCTACAAAACATGCTACTGCTCTCAGCATGAGTTACAGAACTTTGATCAAAGGAAAATATTAAATTGGGGAGATCATTTCCCTTGTTTTAGGCCAAGGGAAATCATGGTCAGAGTATAAGTGAGACAGACTTAATGAAGATGAAGCTTCTTAGGAAACAAACAAACAAACAAATCTAAACAAACCCCACGTTAATTATAATTCTCCTTGTCGTTTTTATAAAGGACATCTGAGAAATTTAACTTGTGTAGCTTTGATGCCAAGCAATCATCAGCTGAGCAATAAGTGGATCAAAAGTGATAACTTAGCAGACCTCGAGTGAATCAGCAAGGTGATCTTGTCTTACCCTTAAGCCTTAAGTAGCCACTTGGCACATGCATAAGATGAGGCCTCTATTCCTTCTATTCATGCAGAAAGAATTGCCTCATATCAGCAGAATTGTCCATTCTTCCACCCTTTAAAAACCCTACTTTTCATGTCTCTCTACTCTGTATAAGGACACTATAAACTCCAACAACAAAGAAAGAAAACAACCACCTTTGCTTCTGTAAAATAAACAGCAGGAAGCCTCCTAGTTTTTCACATTCAACAGCAACAAATTTATTTTAGTCCAGCAGACCAAAGACACATTCCTGCTAAAGTGACACTTGCTCAATGAAACACCAAAACCATTTTTAACAGTGTTGACTCCTATTTTAAGTTCCATTGCACTGAACTGCATTATTTGGGGAAACAGTCTACAAAGAGCATGATAGCAAGCTGGTGTCCAGGGCATCAACAATTGCTTTTTCATGGATCTCTTTAATGAATAGTGTGGGTCCACGTGTGAAGGCAGCATGAGAATTCATTGTGTTACAGAGCCTTGCTGTGAGCCAGACATCTGAGCTACTTGAAAGTCCCAGCAAGTCTTTGTCTGAGAAAACAAGTAAATAGCCCTTTTTATTTGGCCTTTATTGGAATAATTGATGTTGCTATAGGGAACACAGTCATAAATTCGATCATCATTCTCTCAGAAAACCAAAACAATCTTTCTAAGGAACAGTCTGAAAGCAAGCACAATAATTTAGCAGATAGATTTAACACAATCATAACCGCAGAGAGAATTTACGTTGCAAATTAAGAACCTACAAATCTAAACCTATACATTTAAAAGGGAACACAATGCTACCTTTGCTCAAAGGCAGTTCCAAATATCAGTGAAAACAGAGTTTTCAAATGTCAAACGCTTCAAACATTGACTTTTGACAGTTTGTACTTAGGAGAAAATCATCCTAAAGAACTCAGGTTCCAATCAAACCTCAAACCTTAACTGAGAATTTGGTGGCCAAAAAATTCTGTCAGCTATGGGCACGATAACAGAAGGGATTCATGGTAGTAGATTTTCACTAAACTTGTTATCCACCTTTTTGAGTACAGATGCTAGGGACTCCATGGAGAGGAGTCAGGAAACCATCCTGATACACACTTCTTGCCCTTGCTTGCTTGAGTTCTGTCTTGGCAACTGCTTGCTGCTCTCTCACTGGTGGACTAAGTCCACAATTTAGACAAAGGCAGGTTGCCCAAGGCAGTCTCCACTGGGAAAACCATCCACAAGGCTACTCTTTTTTCCCTCCTCATGGCAATTCAGTTCAAAAAAATTAAAAGGGACTCTAGGCTGCAATGTATCATTATCCAAACAAAACCACCCCAACTGGAGCTTTCAGTTTGTTCTTTAAAATTGCTCTTGTCCAGATGGGAAGATTTAACAATTTCCCCACCATGACCTGGAAACCTGAAATTTCATTTATCTTTCCATCCTCTGTTGAAGGGAATCCATCCATTTCAGTACTTGAATAGAGACTGTTATGTCAAAGCTATTACCACCAAAATAGTATGTACAGCAGTCACAGGAGGAATCTAGAAGGCTCAAAACATTGGACAGGTTTGGAAAGCAACGTTGACATTGTGATAGGTATTTCCATTCTTTCTTGGATTCCTCACCAAGGCCAGTAACTTTTACCTGCTGACAGCTATGACACAAATCCACTACATCCTACTGTCTTCAAGTGGAAGGAATTGTGCTTGTTTCTTTCTCCTACCTACTATGGTAGTAACTAATCATTCTAAATTTAAAAAGTATGTGTTAAGGCCCCTATGCATTTTTAAAGCATTCATAAGGACAGGATTCTTTGGCAGAAGATATTCATATGCATCAGTAATGTCATTTCATGGAAGTTCATTTTTTGGAAATCAGATGCTGAATTGCACAAAAGACTCATCTGGTCCAGCACTATGTCCACACTTCAGAAGGAAAGGAAAGAGCTTCATCCCCTGGTGCTGTGGGAGGGGGAGGAAGAAATATTGAGCAACACACCCTTTTGATTCTTCTGTCTTGGTCCCAACAAACCTGATGTTTAAAAAAAACTTGAATTTTCCAATTGAGGGTGAAAAATGGTACTAAGCCCTTTGAAAGTTTCTTCACAAAATACCTCCAAACATAAGGCCAGTAGTAATTTTCCTTAACTTTACCCATTTCCCAGAAGTTCCTCGGTTTTCTGAAATGCAACTCAGGTGGCGTAAAGAGTTTTAATGAATGCTCCTCTGCACCAAAGCATTCCTTCCCAAACTGCAGGGAGAAGCTGCCAATCACCCTCTCAGCCTGCCAGTGGCACAAAGCAGGATTTTCACGGGTCTGCAGACAAGATCAGACAGGAAGAAATAAATTCTCCCTGGGTGAGCCAATGGGAATTGCGTGTCAGAAGTTTATGAGGAATCCAATTCCCTTCATTTACTACAAATCACATTATATCCTAGGGATTCCTACATGAAATAGTCAGTCCTTCCTCAGGCAAGGTCTCCATTTACTCTTGCCTGAGGTAGACTCTGAGTCAGATCTTCAGAGCTGGGCTCCTGAGCGCTTAGTGACACACTGGCAGAGTGAAAAGCCTCTCCCAGCCACAATGTCACACGCTGTTGAAGGACAGATCCCCTTAATTCCAACAGGAACATGACATGGTCCCGTCACTTTTGCCACTTAGAACCAAAATGCATAAATAAATATCACAGGGAGTTTTTTAATTGGCAGCTTTCTCTGAAGACAAGCCCAATCTGTTAGTAAAGTATTTTTTGTAAAAACTTTCCAATCTCTTTACCCTTTTAGGGTACAAAATTGAGTTTGTAGCTCTAGTCTGGCCTGCTTCCAAAAGTGGAACATCTGCAAACTTTAAATCCCTCTCTACTGTAAACTCAAAACAGGCTTACCCAAGAAAGAGATTTCACTGATTCTGGAAACCCAACAGTACCAACCAAAGTAAAAACCTGAAGTATTAATAATATCCTTCCCTGAGACCAAAGTGCTTCGTAAAAACATGAGCAAAAATAAAGAGTGATTTCCAAAAAATTACAATTCTGCTTCACATTTTGTGGTTTTGATTTGTAAACAACCCACCTGTGACTTTAAAATGATTGATTTAAATGATTGACTTTAAAATAATGATTCAAAACCCAGGAAAAAACAATAACTTTTTTTCCTGAGGGACCCCTCCCTCCCCCCCAAAGCTAAGACAGTTATAATTTCTGCATGCTAATGGAACAAGTAAGATGGATCTCACCTGTTTTTCAGGATGTTAAAAAGAAAACAAACCAACCAAAAAAATCCCAACTGCATTTAGCTTCCTCTGGTCTATCCAACAACCACATTACATACCTTTCCACTTCACAGTTGGCCCTTGAATGAGAACACTGTGCACACCCAACGGTCTCAAAGCATCTTCAAACAGGATAATGTGATTACCTCATCACCTCCAGTGATAGTTCATTTCTGGGACAGCAGCCCATAATACCAGAAACAGCCTCTCTTCTCCTTTCTGCCACTATACTTGAAACAGAAAACCTATCCTCAATTTTAAGCACTTGATGGGCACCTTGACACTATATTGAAGGGCTTTAACACTATCCCTACCTAAAATTGTTCGGTAATTTTAAGTCACTGAGGTGTCATGAAGCACAGCAGTGAAGGATCATCTTCTCTGTAGACCTTTACCTCTACAGACAAAAAGCAAGGAACATATCATTAAGTGACTGTTACTACTCAAAATAAATGAATGGCAGAGACCAAAATCAACCTAAGAGTGTATTTAAGCCACTAAGTTATGTGCATTTCTTCCCAGTCAACTCTCAAATAAAATAATAATAAAAGGGCCTTTAAATTGGTTTGGTTTTTTTTTTCATTGCCAGACTCAAAGTTCCTCAAAGGGGAAGACAACCCTCTGTTACACAGACACAGAAAGTTGTGTTCATTCAGCTGGGCAGAGAAAGCTTGGAAAACAAGGTGTCTTGACTCTTAGTCTAGCACCCTACCTACTGGACAGTCCTCCTAAGGACTGCAAACACAACGAATCACTGGGAGTCAAAATCAAACAGATGCTGAGGAACATCAATTCACCTGAATCACCAAAGACTGTTGGATTAAAGGACACCAATTTCCTTGAGGTAAGGTTCTTTACACCATGCTCTGATATTTACACCCTTTAAGAGCAAGGCTGAACAGTGAGGGAACATAAAGGCTCAAGGGAAAAACAGCTCATTTTCACACAAAAATGGCCAAAATGTTTGAGACTGTGTGCATGAAGTGTATACACGGAATGTCCAAGGCTGAGAAAGGGCATTATCTGGTACAGAAACACATTTCTGATGTTAGAAACTAAAATTTTACTAGGAAAAAAAAAACCCAAAACTCAAAAGAACCTGAAATATAATGTGGCAGAAGGCACACAAAATTTCTGAGAAATTATTTCCCAATGGCTCCCACCAAAGAAAGGAAAGCAGGGTAACTGGAAACAGAGCATGCCTTTGCTCTAGTCCTGTGGCATCAAGACAGACATTATTCCCAAACTCAGTTTCAGTTATTTTCCATAAGTTCTAATTACCGCCAAGGCTTTAATTACTGCATTTTGCAGATGACCCATACAATAACCACTGAAAAAAGTCATTAAAGCTAATGAAAAATTCAGTTCCAATGACTTCACTACGTTGGCTTCAGAATTCAGCTTTTAGAGTCTTGGAATAAAATACTCTGACAGTTTACATCGTTAAATAATTGAATGTCATATAAATGTTCTCTTTAGTCATCATTCATTTAATTCTCTCCACTGTTGAAATAATGCAATAAACCCGTGCTGATCAGTATGACTTAGCACTTCGAAGCACAGATCTAAGAATAAAAAACCAGTTATCATATTTTTACCTCCACAAAGATCAATTTCAATTTCAGTGTATATCTTCTAATATACATGATTATTAACTCCCACTGTTGGGTTCACCATTCTACTTTGGACTATAAGGCAAATATATAATTACATACAAAAGCAAGATTTGTAAGAGGGTAAGAACTGCTGAAATCAATTAGGGGTTGAAAAAGAGAAGAAGCTGCTAAAAGCCAGATGGAACTTTTCTTTCTTTTCTCTGTATCCCTAAAAAGAGATTATTTTCCCTTTTCCAGTAACTCACCAACCTTTTGTCCCTGGAGTGTAGTTGGTATTTCTTGTTTAAAACTCCGTGGTAGGAAGCTGATCACGGTTAGCCCAGATGTGGGATCTCAAGGTAGAAATGCTGCTATAAATTTTTTTGAAATGTATACTTATTAGAAGTCCATATTGGAGTTTGTAACACAGTGGTACCTGAGATATTCTCAGAAGGGACAACATGATGTACAGAAAACACAGTATTTCGTGTACCACTGATGAGTAACAATCAGTAAATATATATTATTATTCATTGGTCAATAATAATTTTTACATTTAATATAATTTTAATGGCAGTATTAAATCCATATACCAAAACATTTCAAACTACATTCACAGGCACTCATAAATATGGATATTTTTACATGTGTGTGCTCCTGACACAGGTTTCTGTTTGCAAAAGAGAAATCCCATATGTGAAACAGAAGTACTGTTCCTCAAGGCTATAAAGTCACTTTTATTCACATTAAAAATGATCATGTACACCACTGGCTACCAAGAAGAATTCTCAAGTTTTTGTATCCAAAAGGGATATATCTGCTTCTGACTGATTGTCCACTTGCAACAAAAGAAAACTACGACTTAAATTGCTACCACTTCCTTTTAAGTATTTAATATTCCAACTTTATTCATCCCATTCACTGGATTATTTTCAGCACCCATTAAATGAAAAGTAACAAGAATTTTTTAAGGAAAGCAGGTTCAGTGGTAGAATGAATCAATAACCAACCAAGAGTCTGAATCTTTATAATGTTCTTCCGATGCTGTACTAACTCCACTGATGTATGAATGAAAAAAAAATTAAAGGAATCTTACATCCTTCTCTTTGATCACTGAAGACTTGCACTGAAGACTTGTATTTCTGAAGAAAATACAATGAATAAATCAAATCTGTATTTACAAAAGGTCTTGACATATAATAGGAACAATTCTTACCATCAATAATCATTGATTTTTTTAATGTCCTCTGGAAAACTCTGCCTATGGCATTAAGCTTGCACTGGGAAAAAAAAAGAAAACTGTAGCATTCTTATTCTCAATCTAAGTCATGCCACGGGATGAATCACGTGCCTGAGAGTGGAGCAGAAAAGCTGCCACTTTGGAAAAAGAATGACTTTTGTATGCTGGCTACAATAATTACCCACCAACAATATTACTGAGAAATGAGGAGGAGAACAACTGAACTTTTTACTTTCTTCTCATGATGTAGCAGTGATTGTTCTGTCTGCTGGTAACACATGAAGGAATTAGGGCATTAGGAGTATTAGCAAAACATTTAAGTTCAGGGAGCAATCACACCGCTGAGGAGACCTGACACCACACCAATCATAATTGGTGGATCTCATACAGAGATCCCACTGTCCTTCCACAGGTTGTACCACCTCTAACACATCCACACTGGTTACTCAAAGAGAAAACAGATTTTCTCAGAACTTGCAGTGTGACCTCTACAACACACCCACCAGATTCCTCCAATTTATCTGTGTTCACATGGGAGCAACTTTTAGAAATCACCCTTCCTCTCACTGCTCCTGTGATGAATGAGTATCCTCTCTGCTCAGAAAAACAATCTGATTCAAGTTTGAAGTCCAGTAGCTCCAATCTCCAGTGTGGTGGATCATTTCTCTGTCATCACCAGCTTTTCTTCCCATTACCAGTCTCCTGTTCCTCAAAAAGATGTGCACAGATTGTAATCAACATCTCAGAGCCTTGGCTGTTTAAATCTAAATGCACCGAGCTCCCTCCCAATCCTTTTAACACATTTTTCTAGTCATCCTGAGCATTTCTGAATCTCATTCAATTTTTCAAAACTATTGCTATTTTTCTTTATAACAAGCTGGATGTGACTATGATGGTCTAAAGATACAAGTGCATCAAAGTCTGCTCATATGTTAGGAACTTATATAGCTTTAACACAGCATTCTAAAATCTTTATTATAAAAGTATTACTTGACAAAAAAAGGAAGCATAAAAATAACCTACAACTGAAAATGTGCAAAGGGTATATATAAAACATATATATATATATATATATATATATATTTGGATTACCATATTCAGATTTTTATCCAGATTTCCATAATGCTGTTACATAAGATAACTGAAAAAAGAATGAATAAATGCACTGTACATGATGTGTGCTGCCTTTGAACAATGAAATTTTGCTGGTTAACATTTTCTCAAAGGCTTCTTTGTAAGGAACAAGGCCAGCTAAGAGAAGAGGAGATAGAAAATATGATGGCAGTTTTAGCATTGCTGCCATCTAACCTATTAGACAGAAGAACTAAAATAAAAATTAGCTAATTTTAAAATGTAATTAGCTTTGAGAGGTGTAAACCAGCATTAATTCCTCTAACTACTCAGTTAAACACAAACAGACTCATCAGACATTCTCCAAGTAGTTAAGTGAAAGAGAGAACTGGAATATTAACATGAAAGAAGAGAGCATCACAAATCAGACACAAAAATGTAAAAGTTTCTTCAGGGAAACATTAACAATCTTCAACTCATAAACTGTATTAGTGCTGTTCTTATTTTTGTGGTTAATACTACCTCAGATGCTACTAGCGCTCAGCTTTGCTTCTGCATTAAATATATCAAGTTTAATTGATGCATTTTATCTTCCCTGATGATATTGAAATGAGAGCCAGGACCTCACTGATTCAAGTAAGAACTCCTGAGGTTCACACAGAGCTCAGTGGTGTGAGCAGGCACAGAGCAGGTCACAAAGGGTGGGCACAGACAACCTCAGCCTGGACAACTGAAAACGTGGGCAGTGGGATAAACCTCTAGTCCAAATAACAGCATAAAAATGCTTAAAAAAAGAAATAAAAATGTCCACAGTCTACCATAACAAACCTGTAGATAATTCTTATTCTGGGCTTACATGCAGTGAAATGAAAGAGGCAATTGGAAACCAATTAGCTGAACTGAAAATGGAAAAGGTTCCAGCCCCAGAGCTGCAATCTGCACCGAGACCTGCACCCGTGTTCTTATTTTACATCTTATGCTTTGAGTTGGGCTTCACGTGATGGAGAGTTCCAAACAGCCCCTGGTTTGGTAGAGTTAGAGTATTTTGATATTTATCAACAATGGCAGCAACAAAACCATGTTTTGGTTTATTTGCATTCCTGAGTTTATAGCTGTTCAGGCAGGCGGGTTTTTATCCGTTTAGAGATGTGAAATTCAGACTTTTCACCCCAGGCTGCTCCTCCACGCTGTTCTGGGCAGACTGAAGAGGTTAATTCAACAGTGGGATCTACCACACCTAACACAGCCACTGTAGTGACAACAGAGAATTTTTCTCCTTCCTGTCTCCCTGCAGTGGCCATTTGGAAAGGGAATTTTGGGGATGGGAATAGAAGTGGTCATTTCCCCCAGGATGGGCTTCATGCTGTGTTAAGAAGCAGCACATGAAACACAAGTATTTTTTAGAGTTGCAGAGATCTGTTAATAAGACAGTGGCACTATGGCTTCAACTTTGCTGTAGTGGTGACTGGTGAGTGATGACCCTCTCTTTATTTCACCCCATGAGCTTTATCTCTTACTTTCTCCTATCCTGTTGAGGTAGGGGAACAAGACAATGGATGGGGGGACACCTGGTCAAGATCAATCCATTACAACCCTCCCCCCAGGAAATAACTGCTTGTGTATCAGATAAATTTAATTCTGTGTGTATATCCCTTCCACACATCAAGAGTTTCAGCGTCACAGACTTTATACTGAACACACATGGTATTCTTCAGAGACTATCATGTGGCCACAGCCAGACAGAAATCTTCCATATGGTGTTGCTACTGTACCTATAAAAAGGCTTTAATGAATTCTGACTTCATACAGTCACACAAGAAGTATGGAAATGTAATGCCTGCCACATTTTGTTGCTCTCAGCCCCTCCTGCAGTCTGTCCTCCTGTGTCTTTTCCTCTCTGGTTCTGCACTGGAAGGCTGTGCTCACCTCTAGCAGGTGTCTAAGAACATCCACCACCCATCTGTTTGCGTTCAAATCAAGCTTTTTTTCAAGCTGTTGCTCATGCTGCCCATTGGCTCTTGGAAGAGTGATGTTGCTTTCCTCCCTCCTTCAAGCACTTCCTTGGTGTGATGCCCACAAAGGCTTCACAAGGGTGTTGACATGTCAGAGATCACCACCTATCGTGGTGAACCACAGCATCTCCTTGATTTTTCTTTTTTTTTTTGGTGTGTCCTCCCCAGCTCATTCAGGAATTTCCTTTCATCTTTTCCACAGATGGTTGTTTCTGGGCACAATCTCCTTTTTTTTTTTGTCTCACTGTTTGCAATGCACCAGTTATTCAGCAGGATTAGCAGGATTTACAGGTTCTGTGCTTGTACAAATAATATATAATAATTAACTGATTAGGAGTTTGGGAAAATAAATAAGTAATTCTTCCATTTTTCATGGATGGTATTTTCTAGTTTACTTTCCCACAATAGCACTTATTAACTCTACTCTTTCCAAAAAGATACTATATTTTAGGTTCCTCCTTTCCTTTTTTAAAGAAAAAATAATCCAAATACTGGAACTAAAGCTATTTCTATATATTAGAAAACTGTTTCTACACACGAGACATAGACACATGGAAATACAGTCTAAGTTGAAGACACCAATGGTATTTTTATTGCTGAATAGGAACAATTTATATCTATGCCTTGTGGCTGGCTTTCCAAAATCCTCACCACCATTCATAGATGTGGATAGAAAAAGCAGCACTATTTTAGGTTGCTGGAAGGAGACCATTAGTCACAATGAACACTTTACAGTTAGTGTACATTGCAGGGGCTGTTGACCAATCGAACCTTTAAAGGAGAGCAATTTTAAGCCCACTAAAACTCAGACACATGCCAACTCATGAGGAAAAAAATCTTGGGAATTAAGGAGAAAAACACTCTATTAAATCACACAATCCCCTTGCTCAATATGTGTGAGAGTCCTTCCTATAGCCACCAGAACGTGGAGAGTCCCACGGAAGGACAATTTGAATATTGCAGACATTTAGAAGGTGCTAATGAACTTGATTAGCTTTAAATACATAGAATAAAGGAGGTTAGGGTTGTTGATTTTATGGGTGGGTTTTTTTAATAATTTCTGGCTCCATAATTTCAGAGGGTATTTTACCTGAGTTGTTTAGTGGCCAAATGTGTCGTGTAAGACATTCAGCCTAGTGAGAGAGGTGAAGGGATTCCAGGCTAAGCAGTCAACTGGAAGCATCAAAAGGAATTATGAGGCCAAGACAGTTTCACCTGAATTTTTCATTTTGGGGTAGGAAATATGCTGAGGAATTGAAGCTTATGAAGCAGAAAAGAGTTGGTCCATATTTTCCCAAGTTTTTGTCCTAAGTAGTGACAAAGGCCCTGCAGTGATGGGACAACCACAACCTTTCTTACAAGAAGACCTCCCATACAGCATTTTCTTTTTTGTTTTGCTCCTAATTACATTCCTTTGCATCACATAAAAATGCATGGCACCCACTGCTGGAGAGCAAAGCTGTAACAATGGAAAGTAGGTATTACAGAGGAAACAAAATAAAAATTACTGAATTTACAGGAAGTCAGTATAATGCATTCCATCCACCTTTTGAAATGCTCTAGAAAGAGCCCTACAGAGCTGTCAACACAGGCTTCTACTCAGGAGATCTCATTTACTTTGGAAATGATCTCTCTTTGTCTGAGGGATTTCTGGGGTACACTTTAAAATAAACTATAATAAAATTACCCAACTTCAAATCTGCACTAACACCACCACCAAAGATCAAAGAGACAAAGAAAAGCAAACAAACACCAGCAGTTTAGCAGCCAGTTTCATTCACTTTCATATTTTCAGAAAACAAAGTAGCGTTTTAATATTCCTGGGGCAAACTACAGTAGTTGTGCTGTCAGATTTCAAGGCACACTCCAAAGCTGTCCCTCCTCTCAATTTTGTGCATTAAACAACCCGTCTGGTTTGGGTCTGATCCAATAAGACTAACCTGCATCCTTCAAATATCCTTTAAATGCAACATGCTGCAGTTTTAATAACTTTATGAATGCAATGTGTGTTGTGCTCTTCCTACTCACAAAATCATGAATCAAGGGCTTGCTCATATCTCAGTGTTTAGTAGTCTGTGTGCCCCTCGAATCCTGCCCTCAGACGCATTGAGGAACACTACAGAGAGTTCCACATTTCCTAGAAGCAAATTCCATTGTGAAATTTTATCTGTGACCAAAAAAACATTCCCCAAATTACTGCAATGTACAAAGCAACTATTAAAACGGAGTTCTTCAAACGATGTTCACCTTTCAGTACTACCAATTTTGTCTCATTTATAGTTTATGGGCGCTGGGCTTCCACGTTCCCTCTAACATTTAAACATTTACATACCGGTATTGCTCTGGGATGGCACACATGCCAATGGCTGCTAGCAGGACAAAAAGCAACATTTGGATTAGTAGTTAGTGCAAACCTTGCCTGACTTCTTAGTAACTATAAAGATTTCATCATTATGTCACACTAAACCACCTCGCATGGTTGGAGCTGTTCCAGTGTCGTGCTCTGTAACTCACAGAACCAGAAGAAAAACCCCTCATCTCCTTAGTACAGGCAGTAACTAAGGCAGAATTCAGCTGGGTAAATGGAGCTGTTTTCTACCAGCTTCAGACATCCCTATGGCCCCTCAAGGTCAGTGGGGAGACACTGTTGCCTTTTTTCCAATAACCCTCCTTTGGGCCTCTGATGCCAAATGGTGGATTGGTTTTGAGGGGTTTTCCAGTGGATTTTTTTGTTGTTATTGAGTAGAAAGGGAGAGGAAAACAATTTTCTGTATAATTTCTGCAAAGATAATCTGAGACTTCAGATTCCTGTATACCAAGTGAAGAGAAGTAACTTTGCTGCTTTTCCTGATACAAAGAGCCCAACCACCAACCCTCCAGTTTGGCTTAAAATAAATTGAACAGGGGTGTTGCTCAGATTTACCAGTGTTTCCTTTGGGAGTCTTCCCTGATTCATAGACATTACAACCAACAGTTTGGATATATCTTTACATTCTCTAACCTCTTGTACTTCTCAGGACATATAATTTCATTTCCTCCTCCTCCTGAAACTCCAGTCCCTTGTGTTTGAACATGAATCTCCCCACCAGGGAGCCTGGAGATCAAGTTTATGGTCTTCTCGTTCCGAAAGGTCACAAATTAATCTCTCCTGGAAGATACTGGAGAGATCTGAAGGAGCTCTAATGGCCTCAAACACTAAATTTGTATAAAGAAATACAAACTGACAAGGCAGGTAAGAGCCATGGCAAGTCTCATGTTCATAAGGTTAAAATCCCTTCCTCCCCAAAACAGTGCAGCCTCACCCAGAGTGTCACTGCAAGCAGTTCCTCGTTATTCCACTCTCCAAGACTGACAAGAACAGTGATTTGGGACTGACCACCACCCATGCGTGGAGGAACTGCTGGAGGAATCTTTACAGCTATAGATACTGCCTTCCATATTGTCCTTCTCATTTTCTCTTGAAGGAGATGGAAGGGAAGGATGGAAGGGGTGATTCCACAGCAGGAGCCAGCTACTCTAGTTCTCTTATTTGCCTTTTTCATTGGCTAAAAGCTAAACTGAGGCACAGGGTTATGGGCTCAAAATGGACACAGAGACTGATGCCTTTGATTTTCTGGCTTTGCTTCCCGAAACATCTGCTGGCAAAAACACTTTCCTGAGAGAGATCAGCAAAAGGACTGGTTTTCCCCAAAACAAGTGCAACTGCAGATATAATTCAGAACTGGAAAAACACACTGTAGGGCCAAACCATTATATAAAAATAATTATACAGCAGTTTCAAATACAGTTAGGATTTCCATCTAAATGGGAAGAACTAGCAGCCAGGAGTACCAAGAAAACCAACTGAGGCTCTAAAAAACCAAAGTTGAACTGTAGGACTGACATAACTTGCTCCACTATGGCCACTAAAAGAGCTAATTTGCCTTTATAAGGACCTATGGGCTGAGCACAATGTAGAAGGCTACAAATGAAGTTATTTTCTGCACTTAATTGTATTAATAACAGATAATACATATATATTACATATATAAAGATATGTGTTGTAAATAATATACAATTCTATATATAATGTATATAAATAATATACACGTATATACATACATAAATAATACACTGTGCTATAATAAATAAAGCCCAAATTCAAGACAGTGGGAAACTGTTTGACAAACTGTGTAACATCCCTGCTTGGTTCAGAGCACTGTGAGGAAGAACCATATTGTGGTCACTGAAATTTCTCACAAAAACTGCAGCAGAATCTGCAGTGGGAGTGTCTATTTAGGGACCCTGTGGGACCAAGAGGAAAAGAACTAGAATCTTTACCTCTATATTAATTATTTCTTAGTGTTTTTTCCCCCTCAGTCCTAATGTTGCTTTTATGCAACTATTTGCATTTATTAAATTATAATTTATTTCAGATAATTCAAAAGGAAAATAAACATCTGAATGTCTTCTACTAGTGAAAGAGAAAACCAATATGACAAGAAAATTGCTAATATGATAAAAAATTTATATCCAACCAAGGCAGACTATCAATCCTGCTGTTTCTGGCTCATATTCAATCTTATAAAGAGATACAATGAATTTTTTTTAAAATACATTAATAAATAATGCAGTGGTACAATTCAATTAGAACAAAAGTTTCTTTTTCCAGGACCAAAAAAAATATATCAGGAGGGATTTACACCAGGAAGAGTCCCCATGCTCACAGTCATTTTGCTCCTTTTGGCAATAAACCAGAAGATACTTCCCATTGCACAAGGTCTTTTAATGACAGATAGAGCAGTGGGTAGGAGCATTTCTGCCACCACAAGTGCTGCCCAAGACAGCTCTACAACACCTTCCCATGTGCTCCCATTTGCCAGCCCTGCTAAAAGCAGGATGCCAGGGCAGAAGGAACCGAAGCAAAAGCTCACTCTGAAAAACTTGTAGACACAGGAAGGGTAAGTGGAGTAAATGTTAATTTTCCCCCACTTATTTGCACAAATAAAATTATTAATGGACAAAAAGGAGTCAAGAATAACAAGTGCTTGGGAATATATTTATATTCTGCATTTACAGCCAGTGACAATCAAGTGCTTTAACTTGGCCTCGTCGGCACTGGCAAACGGTCACAACCAGCTGACAAGAAAAGCAGAGAGAAATCCAGGGCAAAAATTCTTCCACCTCCCCAGATATGAGTGGTTCCAGAACCACTTCCACCACTGAACATCACTCATTTGACTTCTTGTTGCTCACAGCCATCTACCACCACCACCACAGCACAGCTACAGGCCAGAAACAAGCCCTGCTATCCATTCTCAGAGGCAGCTCAGCAACATGTACAGTACTTCCAGGGCAATTATGTTACACCATGCTCTAAAATAAATTCAATTATTAAACAACACCATATGTCACTTCCCTCCAGCTGAAAACACAGCACACAGTTACTTTGTTAAAAAAAAAAAAATCAAAACCTGCTGGAAGAAATAGTATTAGGTGTCACTAAAAAGCCTCTTTCTTTGCTGCAGGATGGAGTGATGGTATAATTATAAGTTTTGGCAAACTTTAACCTCCTCTCTGAGCACTTGTTCAACATCTCTCTCATTTCACTCTCCCACCTGCAGCATGTCTGCCTGCATAAGCTCTCTCCTCTGTGTTTCCCCTCTTGCCTACAAGCAACTTGTTCGTGAGCCACTTGCACACAATCGTTGTGCCTGGTCTGCCAGAGCACCCCCAGCCCTCCCAGTCAGGAGGGCACATCACACAACCGGCAGTGGGTGGATTCTTCTCCCCCTCCCCCCCGCACCTCCTCTTTCCAGGTCTAGGAATGCCCCTCCCACCCTCGTGTCCAGCAGCCTTTCCCATACACCACCGGCTCCAGTGGCAGCTGGGGGTGCTCAGCAGGTCCCAGCACTGCCCTGCTTTGCAATTCACTGACTATCAAACACTCCTCCTGCCAGACCAGCTGAATTATAGACTCACAGAATCAGCCAGGTTGGAAAGGACCTCCAAGATCATCAAGTCCAACCCTTGATCCACGACCAGCACAGTTAACAGACTATGGCACTAAGTCCCACATCCAGTTTCATCTTAACAACCTCCAGGGACAGAGAATCCACCACTTCCCTGGGCAGCCCATTCCAATGATTACCCTGTTTGTAAAGAATTTCTTCCTAATATCCAACCTAAATCATTCATCTTGGCCTTGATCATCTCCTGTCTTAATTACTGCAACTCCTTCCGACCTGGCTTCCAATTCCCACATGCTTCCTTCCTTTCCAGCCTGTTAAAATTCTCAGCTGTTAAAACTGTCTTCCTGGTCTGATAGTCTGAAAATGTCCTTCCCTTCCTTCCAAGACAAATAAGCTGTTCCTGTATGGAGCCATCCTCTCCACCCAACACATCACGCCTAACAACAGCATGTGCACATTGATGACTCAAGATGTCTCTTGTTTCAAATCTTGGATTTTATTCCTAATTGTGGCCCCTCACTCCTTCTTGAAACCACCAAACCCACAGGCTTAATTTTCTCCTCACTTCTGTTCTTACTGTTTCTCTGTAATCCTCCCTCCATCTTCCACAAATGAAGCTGAAGAGTATCTCTTGCTGCAAGGTTTTTTCCATTAAAAGGCTTTTCATTACAGGAAAAGCTCACCAATTTCCAGAAAAATTGCTCTGCATAAAAAGTGGAAACACTTAACATGTTATAATCTTAAAACCAGTGCCTTATAACAAGAACAAATTTTGGATTCTTAAAACTCTTCCTACTTTCCTCTGAAGAAATCATTACCTGCAAAAGTTTTACTATTTCCTTTGAGGTTTATAAGGATAAATTTTATGATATTAAGGAACATTGGCAACATGGATAGGCAATTTAAAAGCAAGTTCAGGTACTTTAAAATCTATAAGACACACACTCTCTGGTATTTGCCTTTTACAACCGTCTGTTAGTTGCAACCAAACAGTTTTTTAATTTCTGAATTTGCCATTATGTTCAAATAGTAAAAAAAAAATATAAAAAGGAAAAGAAACACTAAGAGACCAGAAGCCTACAGTGCCACTGCTTGATGCTGGAGTTTGAGTGGGGAGAAGCCAAAATCTCCCAAAAATAGCACTCCCTGTTCACTCCCTACCTTCACTCCTCTGGTTATGAAAGAGTCTATGGAAGGGAGCAAATACAAGCTCTCAAAAAGAAATTCCCAGGAAGGTTCACAGCTTGGAACTTGGCAAATAAAATATGGCTGCTCAAGTGGGAAACAGAAGATCCAGAGGAGAAAAGAAGAGACATAAAACAGCCTCTGCGAGGGGAGAAGCTGAGATCAGAAATTGTGTCTCCAAAACCGGATCAAGGAGGGAGGAGGAACTGGAAGTACAGTCTCTAAGCTAGAGATTAATCCATTTTACAAGCCACAGCTGAGACAGAACCAGTAAAATAAAGATCACTGGGGAAAAAAAAAAAGAGAGGCCCTACAAAGAACATGGATGGTAAGAAAAGTATGAAAGGATAACGTGCAATCATAAGGCTTCCAGAGGAGAGACTGTATTAAATATTAAAGCAAGCCCATTATTCCCTCCTGGCTGGAAGAAAATACTGAACACTGTAGATACAAGATCACCCAACAATTAAGAGTGAAGAGGCTGGAAATAAAAAAGAAAAACAAAAACAAACAAACAAACAAACCCAAAACCAACCAAGCAAAAAACCCTCAAAACCACAAAACACGAAAACAAACAAACAAAAAACAAAACCAAAACCCAAACAAACAAAAGCCAAAACAAAACCACCAATACACTTAGAGATTCAACACACTTTCATTTGGTGCCCCTTAAAATGATGAAAGATTCCTCAGAACAAGAGGAAAAAGATAAAGAAGAAATACATAAAAACCCGAATGGACACCAGCACGGCCGTGATGAAAAGCATAATCCATAAAGATTCCAGCCTGAAAAGCCAAGCACTGAAGGCTGTCTGACAAAAATCTCATTAGCCCTGGAATTTAAACACAAGCAGATCTAGAACTTTATAAAGAAAATAGGGGAGGGAGAAACCAAGTCTCTTTAACAGCAAAAGATGAGGCAGAGAAAACAGCAGGATGCTGAGCTTGAGGGGAAAAAAGGAACAGTGAGGCCAGTCAGTTCATTAGGAATAGCAAGAAATATCTGATAACTAGTACAGAATAAACAGTAAAAGTTTTTGGATGTGTTTTATAGAGGATTATGTGGAATAGATACATCTCACAAAAGACAACCAACCACCCTATGCATTGACACCAACTTCAGTAAGAAAGAGAAGATGAGAGGATAAGGTTGAATAATCCAGTTATACATGAGTTCATATTATGTGAATTTTCTGTGCTTTAAAAGAGCTTTAAACATTTATTAGTAAATTTCTTTTATAAAATTTAGCAAAGTAAGAACATTTCCTGCTCCCACAGCTAAGGACAGTTGTACACAGAAGCAGAAATAACAGCTTGTTGTACAAACCTGCTGATAAAAATGTTGATGCAGGAATGTTTACTAAAATGCCAACAGATAGAATAAAAGCTATACTAATTGGATTTATGCACTTAGAAAAGGATTTATGGCAGACAAAAAAAAAGCCCCAGCTGTAGGTAATCATAGGAGCTCCTTTAAGCTGCCTTAAAATATGCATAAAAAAATCCCTATCTCTGATACAGGCACTGAAAAGTGCCAGTGGTTTCACAGACTAATTAGATAAATCCATCCAGGAAAGTTCAGCCTGACCTGATAAACACAAAGCTGTGGATCCAACCCCTGGCTCAAAAAGTGCCTAGAACGTGGTTTTCCAAAACTAGGAGGGCACTCATTTGGAAAAGTGGTATTTTAGACTTGACATTTTATTCCCTATAAAAAGACTCATGCTACTGACCACTGTGAGAAAAAGGATACTGGGTTGGGGGGGTCTCACCTAAAACAGATTTTGATATGGTTACTCTTTCTAGACCCCAAAATGCTGAAGAGAAAAGATTCTCTATGAGAACATTCATTTGTCAGTGTAACTTATGGGCACCTCTTTCTGGTTTCTGTAAAGGCCTTTTACCTGCTGGATGGAAAGACACGAGGCTACGGGTGAGACTTTCTGCTGTGTGACATCCCACGAGCTCAGACACAGGTGATGCTCCTGAGAGGTTCAGCAGGAAAATGTAGAAAAGGGTTTGTTATTTATAGGCAGGCACCAGACAGAGAACAAAAGTGGCAAAGGGCATCTCAGTTCTGAAAAATTCAGATCACTCTGCCTAGAAAATAAATGAAAACTCAGTTTCTTTTCAATGTGCCTTCACATCCCTGCCTAAATAAGAGAAGTTGTGATCTTCTCCCACTGACAGTTTTAAGGGAGGTATGATCTGACTCTTTGAGGGCCAAACCTTCCTGGGGAGGTATAAGAAATCTTACTAAGAAAAATATACAACATCCCAAATCAGATAAAAACTTTTCCCTTTCACTGTTTTCCAAGAAAAAATGAACAATAAATGTGGAAGAGGCCTTTACTGACCCCCTTTTGAGGGACTGAAAAGCACAGACCAATAGTTGTATTTACTTGCTTCAAACGTAAAAGGGATGAGCTTCTTCCCTTGATGAAAACTTCCTGTGTTCTAAGAAATCCTCAGAGCTAAAAGCACACCTTGGTGCTATTTCTCAGAGTAGCCAACTTTCCAGACTGTGCGCTGCAAAGACTGAAATGCAGCCCTGCTCTGTGTTTTAAGGCACTTCAGAAAACATCCAAACGTGCTCAGGGTTTAAATGTGTTTGTTACCTAACACAAAAAAAACCACCAAAAGTAAAACAATGCATGAAAGTTATCACTATTATCATTATCCCACACAGTTTGCCTCTAACCTTGCAACCTTTCATAATCATCCTAGAATTGTCTGCACTGAAAGCCTTGCAGGTTTTCTACTTCTTCCCCAAAATGCACTACTACATTAAACATATCTGCACATGAAGAACTCCATCTTTTTCCTTTTTATATTTTCTCCCACCAAACTTCCAGCATTGGGTGACAGCTTCCAGCAACAGCTGGGCTTCTAAACCTTAACGGTAAATAATTTCTTTGATGGGAGCAAGTTTTCTGGAGGAGGTAATTGCTTTTGGTTACACCAAGTATCACAACCAGCTACCACAAGCCTCTAAAGCTCTTCCTAAGATCTCAAAGTAAAACAGAAGAACAATAATAATGACTCCTTGACCTACAAGATTGGCCTCATATTGACAGACACTGAGAAGGCAGATTCTACCAAGGTTCCAGAAATGCTCAATCTTCTGTAAGAACGTTTTTGCCATCTGGATTGGGAAGGTCTCAGTGAAGCTAATGAGGTGATCCTGTAGGGTGGCAGCCTACATGTTCCTAAACTGGTGTCTTGCCATGGTGCAAGGCTAGGACCTATAATTTTCAAGAAAACAATTGAAAGGGGGCTTTTGGAGAGTAAATCCATCAGATTTTCCATTTTGGATGAAGGATCCCAATACAGAGTAACTATCACTGTGCAATTTCCAAATCATTGGTTTCCAAAAGCTGAGAAACCACTTGAGATGTCCTGATGAGACAGAGGACACTGAGGGACCATTAGCCCCTGACACAAAGGATGTTCATCAGGAAGAAGTGGGGACAGTGACACACAAGGTATCTCAACAACTTGCACCACAGCTGTGCCCAACAAAGGGATTTCACTTTTAGTTTTGTTTGTGCTGCAGATAATCTTTATTTTACTCAAATATAGCACATGCCACCAGGCAATGGCTCACCCAAGAAATAAGCAGCAGTCACTGCTTACCATTACAGGACGTTTTTACGTGAGACACAATCGCATTTGGGTACACCGGGTGACGGATGCACTCCACTCAGAGGACTGTCCCGGGCTCTTCCAATCCGATCTCACAGCCATGTGCTGAAAAGCAATCTAAATTCACCCTGGACTGGTACCTCTGCTGTGACAGTCAAGATCTGGAGGTTTATTGCACTGCCTATGGCAAGGCACAGCTAATGTGGCCGAGCACTAATCTTGTCCCCATAAAAAACCCACGTCGCCCCAACAGAAACATTGTGACAAGCACCATTTACACGGCACAAATATGTAGGATTTTAAGGGCCACCTCTAGGCATTAGATGAGTCAGCTAACGTTCTTTTTTTTTGGTGGGAACCTAATTATGTTCTATGGCCTCTGTACCAGATATCATGGCCAATCTTCACAGCTACACGTTTTAGACTCTGGGTGCTGGTAAATGTGCTCATCTAGACTTACATGTAAAAATCTGCCTGCAAAGCTACTGGGTATAAAAATATATATATTGGTTGTTAATCAGGACAATGAAAAGAAGACAAATTTTGTATGTAAATTAATTATTGGAAAGAGAACAAGGGTGAGGAATGTTCTAAGTTTTCTAGTCAATACTGTTTATTGGGTGCCACAAAAGACTTGACTTCTACATCTGGATATTCATACAGCAGTTGAAGGAGTCACCAGCAGGGACTTCCATTTGCAACAAGGATTTCTCAACCTGTAGGACAGGAGACCATTTCAGACCCATACCTTGCCTTCTCCCAGTCTAGTAGTTCCACAAATAATTCCACATTGCAAGACATATTTTGCTGTCATGAATGAAGCAAGGCCTAAATGAACCCCCTAATTTGGGTTTCCCCAGGAATCTGTATGTAAACTGGTGGGATACACAAATGGGAAAACTGGAATAAAAGGAATAGCAATGATGAGACATCATTAAACACACTGTGTCCTTCAAGGCATTACACTGACACAAATGCCACTCCTAAAAATTGAATTCTGTCATTTATGAGCAAAAAGGAGTACTCCATTTTTTAAAAAGGTGCTCAATAGTATTTAACATCTGAAATAGTTTGACTGCAGCAGCACACACAAGACTGGGCACACCAACCACCCAAGATGTCACTGAAGTGAGGGCAGCTTTGGAAAGCTGAACCTGCTTGTCAAGTTTGATAGGGAGGATTTGAATCCTGGCCAACATGCTCTTTTTCTCTCATCAGACAAGTTTCAAGAGTCTCTTTGTATGAATGGTACAGCACTGCTTTGTTTTCACATCAAATCCACAAAAGGGGGTGAGAGCTGTGGCATTCATAGCTTATTTTGAGCTAATTCAAAGGACCCAACAGAAAAGGCTGCAAAGATGAAACAATTCTACCAGTCATTTTCAAGCAGTTGTGAGACCTGGCAATTGATTAAAAACCTAAGCTAAGTATTGGTGAGTGACACAGGAAATACAAGAAGGAGACAACTTGAAAAAATTGAAATTTCAGAACATATTAAAAACAAACCCCTTTTTCTTCTACTTCTAAGCTGAAGACCTGGAGGTGACCCTTCAGAACAACATGCTGTACTTACAAAGAAATATCATTTTGTATTTTTATACAAGCCTAAGATTGAATGTCTACAAAGTTGAAAGGAAACATATGGCTGTTTTAAACTGTTATTAGCCTAATTCAACTTTATCATTAGCTCAACTCAGAGGTTAACACATTTCATATTTCAACTTACCCAGTCATATCTGCTACAGGCAAGCTGAACAAATATCATATAAATCACAGAGCCTGACAAGCCTTAATAGGAAAAGCTGCTAAATTGACCTATAAATATAACATATTACAATGTATCAGCTGGTGTTGCCACTTTCTTGGAAACAGTGAAAGAAATTAGGATAGTTGTCTAATACCCTCTTTCAAGTTTCTTACATGGCTATGTATTGAATATTCAAAACTGAAACCCAGGGAGCCAATCCCACATTCAATGTTTTACATCTCAGTTATACTGTTGAAATTTAGAGCAAGGCTCCAGCACTTTCCCCTGTTCTAATCATCTCTGATCTGTCTGAAGCAACAGTTCACCTCTTTGACAAGTGCATTTGCAGTTATTTTAAAAGCACTTTTTTTGAAACCCAGCAGTTCTGCAAACTCAATTTGCTCTGAATCTCATTCCCTCTTTGCTGGGGGAGGCAGAATTTAATATTCACGATCCGTGCTCCTGTAAGGGAGTATTTGCAATTCTTCTGATACATGTTACTGGGTTAATCATATTTTCTTTCTTGAAATGTAAGTATCTTTTGTTCCTACAAGGTAATAAAGGAGAGTTACTCATCTTCATAATTAATCTTGAATTTTAATTAAACCTATTAACTGAATATGTCAAATGTTTGTCACTTTCAAAGCAGCATAAAAATTACACTTAGCAATAAATGTTACTTATTCACAGATTGCCCTGGGTTATATTGCAGCCACAGTATCTATAACAAGATCCTTATGCTATTTTATTAGATATTAATATGATTTATTATAACAATGTATTTTATTCACTCGTCTGTACCACCAGCAGCACAAGGATAAATTGTGTTGCAGAACAGGCTGGTATGTTCTGAACAGTGCACCGTGAAATAAATGAGCTGCAATGACACAGGCACACTTTCCCTTATCTTCCTTAACTTTGCATAATAAAATCAAAATGCACTATTTATGCACCTCCTATTCTGCAACCAGACTAGTCAAATGAACAACCCACATGAATAAACATGAGGATGTAAGAAAGCATTTGAAAGATCAGAGAACAAATTAGCAGGGTTGGGGTATCCTTCCCCATGTTATTTAAACATCCAATAAAAGTACACGATATGAAGGACACTAGTGATGAGAAACAGACTCTGCTTGGAAAAACATTCCTAGAATAACAACCTTATGGCTTTCCATGCTAAGAATCCACACTTAACACATCCATTCTGCTTTCCCCTAAAACCTGCTGCTTCATGATCAACCCGGGATCTAAAAGGGATCTGAAAGTCAACCTGTGTTATCATCTTCTTACCAACAGCAAAGATCTCACCAGTTCCATCCACACCAGTCACATCACACATCCCTACAATTCTTGATGCCTCCAAGTGATTTGCAGGCAAGACATCCAAATTATCTCAAAATACTTACTTTGGGGATAAGAAATCCATTCCTTAAATACAACAGTACCAAAAGAAAACTGTCAGAGGGCAAGAAGAGAAGAGTCAGAGGACAGATCCAAGGCTAAAGAAAATTCTAGACATCACCAGTATTTTTCTTGGGAGCATGGCAAGAACACCAGCAGTGCTTTTAAAGTGAGATGTCATGATGGATGTAGTAGAGGTAACTGCATCAAAGGGAACAAAAGAGCATGTTTTCAACAATCAGCACAGCCCTTTCAGTAAGGTTATAAAGCCTCCTGATGGTGATGCACAGGCATTAGCTGGCTGCCTTTGGTGAACTGGCTTCCAAGGTCCCGAGTAATCCAAAGCAGAAAAAACACTTCCAAACATCAGCAGATGTAGCTACATAAATAGCAGAGCTATGAGCAAGCTTTGAAGAGTACCATAAAGCTCCTTTCTAGGTAAAACTGGGTGAAATCAGGTATTCACTTCCTATTATTATATCTGATAAGAAAACTCCAGCTTAATGAGCAGCCAGCTCTCTGCACACCAATATGGAAGTGTGACAATGTCATTTTAGTTTTCATTACTATTGGTCTATAGGGCAGGAGAAGAAAGCACATTAATATTGGGATATTTGGCTATTAGAAGCTGTGGTTTCACTTGTGATTTGATGTGTTTTGGTAGAAATGTAAGCATGGAAGCGTTTTAATCAAGGTGGGTAATACAAGATAAATAAAAAACTAACTGCTTACACAGGGGGGTTTAGATTGTTGCATAAAGCACCTTGGTTTGCCCCGTTACAACATAGCACAAGCAACAAACGGGTCTCTTTACCTGTAAATAAACATTACATGAACCATCTGTTTTACGTAATTGCTGTCAGTCAACATCATCCCAGCCTTGTGAAAGGCTGGAATACAGAAACACTAAACAACACCAGAGACACTACTATAATTCACAATCTTAATGCATATAATTCTTGTTCCATTAAACAGATATCAATTTACTCTGGATTGTAACAAATATTATGGAGAGCATCTTGACACTGATCAGCCTTGCAAGCTGGTAATCAAAGAGAAAGAACTACAACGACCAAATCTATAAAGATGCATTTTTTTTTGCAATCAGATAATTGCCACAGCAAAATATGACCATGCCAAATTCATGGAGATAAGGACAATAATAAAACAGATGGATGGTCCTATGAAAAAAAGAAAAAAATCCAGCTAGACCCCTTCCTTTCCTGATGAACAAAGTGCTAAAGCCAAGGTGGCCATATGGAAGCACTTTGAGTGATTTGGAATTTCAGTGACAGACATAACTTGCAGAATTACAATCATATGCATAACTAGCCCTTGGAAAGCCACTGAAATAGTAGAATTAGAAAAAAAAACATGCAAGCCTTGTCTTACATCTGAGACAACAATAAATAAAAAGAGAAGAAAAGGAATGGTGTTTAAAGCTAAAACCCAATGAACATGTATGTGGACAGAAAAAAAAAAAAAAACCTTTGGCCAACGGGAGAATCAACCTTACACTGGCAAAGTGAGATTTCCTCTGGACTTTCAAATGCACCATAAAGTGCTGTTTCAGGCTCCAAGTAGTGGAAATGACACAGAACAGACCTGCACTAGTTATGGCAACAGGAGTTGAAGGAACCCCCACCAGGAGACACTGCTGGAGACCAAGGGTGGTGGGAGGGAGAGGAGGAAAGCAGACATCTCCTGCCAGATGCTTTGGGTAGACTTTCTCGCTTGCTCCAAGTGACAGTCACACATCCTCAGTTGACTGCTGAGGCACATTACACATCTATTTGTATGGATCTCAAAATTATCAACTCCAGCTTACATCTTTACATAAACACTCTGCCTCCTTTTCCCCCAACATTTCCAGAAGTTCCCCTAGGATGTTGTGTGAGCTGGTCAGGAGACTCTTTAAATCACTTTTGCTCAGTTATTTAATCAAGCTGACCAGGGGCTTCTGTGACTCCTCCCCCAGCACATGCATAATTTAATAAATAATAGAATGGTTTGGGCTGGAGTGACATTAACAATCATCTTGTTCCAACCTGCCTGCTATGGGCAGGGACACCTTCCACTAGACCAAGTTACTCAGAGCTCCATCCAAACTGGCCTTGAATGCTTCCAGAAGGCAGCCCCAGCTTCTCTGGGCAACCTGTGCCAGGGCCTCACCATCCTCACAGGAAATAATTTCTTCCTAATATTCAATCCAAACCTACCCTCTTTGAGTTCAAAGCCATTCCCCCTTGTCCAGTCCCTTCATGCTCCTGTCCAAAGTCCCTTTCCAGCTCTCTTGGAGCCCTTTTAGGTACTGGAAGATGTTCCAAGGTCTCCCTGGAGCCTTCTCTTCTCCCAGCTGAGCATCCCCAACTCTCTCTGTCCTCACAGGAGAGGTGCTCCAGCCCCCTGACCATCTTCATGGCCTCCTCTGGACCTGCTACAACAGTAGCATAGTGGGAGGCATCCCTGCCCACAGCAGGGGGATTGCAACAATATGACCTTTAAGGTCCCTTCCAACCCAAACCATTCTATGAAAATCCTCTGATTAATGAATGGCTATAAAATGGGTTACATCTTTGTTGCAGCTATCAGACAGTCAACATGCCTACATATGAAGTTGCAATTGTTGCAACTCCTTGCATGATAGGTTTAATTGGCCATTGTCTAATACACAACCAAAGCCATTCTAATTATCTGTCTTAAATAATTATTTACAAAACAAAAAAAAGAACTTTGACCAGAGGTAAAAACCCACAAGGTACCAGTAACATTTATTCTCAAAGCAACTCCAGAGTTGGTGAAGGCAAACCCCTCACCTCTTGCAGGAAGAATGATTTTATAAGCCAAGGACAATAGTTTAAAGATGGAAATAGATCACAGCAACTTCCCAGGGCTTGCTCTGTGTGTCCAAATATAGACTGCCTTGAAATTTGTCATGATACTTTATGGCCACAGAACTGATTTAGGAAATGCAGACCAGTATGTCTGGAGACATTTGGAGGAAAGCAGATAAAGAGAAAAAAATCTAGCGACAAAAAGGAAGAAACATTTGCAGATCACTGAGCACAGGAAGTTACTAACTGAAATACATGCAATTACATTACACTAATTCATATTTTTAAAAAAAAGTATACAAACTAAAAGGATTAGATGACTGCAGTCTCTCACTTAAGATACAAATTCAGAGCACTGTAAAACTTCCAGGAACAGATGTTTCCCCACATGTCCAGGCAAGCCAATGTGTGAAGAAGCACATCTGTTTCTGGTGGACTGATACAAAGGATGTAGAGAAAATGTTAAGATTGTCCAGACTTATATAAATGCATAACTATATTGCTTCATTTCTTTCCCCCCCTCCTCTTAAATATTCATTTAGAATAAGCAAGCAAACACTTTGTAGCCTAAAAGATGTTTGTTTCATTTTCCTCCTACAGAAGACATTGAGCAAGGATGCTACAATGATGATTCACTTCAAGAGAAGCAGATGGATGTTTTTGGTCTGATGATCTGGTGTTGTACCACATACCAGTGCTGATTAACTATTACTACTTAGCATATGAAAAGACAAAGTCCAGAAGCACAGCCCATTCATTACTTTGTTAGTTTACATGTATTTTAAATGAATATTTAAAAATGCTGCATCCTACCGGTGATGGATACAAAAAAAGTGATCACCAATTTACAGGCCTGATTATGCTTAATCTTCTGCAAATGAGATGAGGGGTAGATTTAAAGAAAACATTTTTTCCTCCATTCAGCAAACCATTCGGAAGGAATGGTACATCCAAAGACAGCTGCCCCTTACTGATCTACTTCAGAAACAACATACATATATGTACCAAAAATTATCCTAAAAACTGTTTCTCCTCTCCCATTTCTTTGTCCTCCACAATGAAACCTTTCTGTTCTATAAGAACACAGAATCATAGAATGGTTTGGGCTGGAAGGGACCTTAGAGTCTTCCTGTTCCAAGAAGTTGCCATGGGGACAGACATCTACCTGTTGTGATATAACGATACCATAACATAGCCACAGAATTACACGTGTGCAGTTTGCACCTCAGCTCGTGTGGGGTGCACACCAAAGATGTACAAACGTGGAGCTGGTTCTCTGCTCACGTTAGTCTGAATGTCTGCAGTGTGGACATGAATTCCACTGGTTGATGTGGAGCAGTACAAGTGTGTACCTGTACACTCACGGACTTCTCCTTCTGGCAACGAAGGCACAGAGCAGAGAGAAGGAGGAATTTCATGTAATGCAGTAATAAAAAAGACAAAAGCCTTTATCTGAGAATATGATCAGATGAGTTATATTTCTCCTGAAGGTCTTAACCCTGAAGGATTAAGAAGTGTAAAATGTGCATATATTTCTTTGGGAGGTAGAAAGAAGAAGTGGTAGAGGTGGAGGAATCAATACATGCTTTGCTGTAGCTGTAAATTAATGCACTGCCTCACTTTCAGTTCATTCCATTCCACCCAGACAAGCCTATGAACATTTTAAGCTTCAACTGTTAGAGGGGACAAAAAGAGCCATGGCTGTTACCATGATCCTTTGAAGGGGACAAAGGGAAAGCCACTTTCAGGAAATCAGGGAAATAACACGGAATGGTTAAGAAAGATAAGAAGATATTAAGCCATTAGAGAGCATCCAAAGGAGGGCAGTGAAGATGGTGCAGGGCCTGGAGGGGAAGCCCTATGAGGAGCTGCTGAGGGCACTTGATCTGTTCAGCCTGGAGGAGACTGAGGGGAGACATCACTGCAGTTACAAGTTCCTCCTGAGGGGAAGAGGAGGGGCAGGCACTGAGCTCTGCTCTGTGGTGACCAGTGACAGGACCCAAGGAATGGCCTGAAGTTGTGTCAGGAGAGGTGTAGGTTGGATATTAAGAAAAGGTTCTTCCCCTAGAGCGTGGTTGGGCACTGAACAGGCTCTCCAGGGAAGTGGTCACAGCACCAAGCCTGACAGAGCTCAAGGAGCATTTGGATGATACTCTCAGGCACATGGTGTGACTCTTGGGGATGGGCCTGTGCAGGGCCAGGAGTTGGACTCAGTGATCCTTGTGGGTCCCTTCTAACTCAGGATATTCTGTGATTCTGTGAAATCTGTGCCTTGTGGTTCAGGAGCGCGAAATAACACAGCTTCCACAGACCTCTTGAAAATAAAGGATGAGCCATGAAGGGGCAAGTGTTCCCTACTCTTTTTGTGGCCCTCACATCAGTGGTATTTTGCATACTTAATTGCTTGCCTACCAAGCTGATGTGGGGAGGAGAAGCACCTTCTGAATATGACTCAGCACTGACTTTCCAGGGAAAGGTGTTCTGACATTCTACAGCAATGACAGGTACATGAAGCGTAGGCACAGAGGTATTCACATCATATATATGGAAAAAAAAGGGAAGCATCTAGAAAAAGATTAAATGAATAGATTAGACAGACAGCAAGAGTCTATTTTTAAAGTTCTAATAATAACCACCTATGAGAAAACAAAATAAAAGTGCTTTGGGAGATCAGCCCTAATATCAGCTGCCCAGTGTGCTCCTGAGCTTTACGGACACAGACAACATGGAATGAGAATTTAAAAGCTATTCTGGTAACAGTTTTATGTGCTTTAAGTTCTTGCTTTCTTGATACAATAAAAACCATCCATTGACAACGTAATTCTGCTGCCACACTTTCTCTATCAGAAAGCATTTGCTTGATATTTTTTAATTGATAACCCTGAGAAAGTTCCAGGACTACATCTACCAGACTTGGAAAGAGTTTGCAATGCACAGAGATGTGGCAGTTCAATTATAAGGACACAACATCAGAATAAGAGATGTAATCACTACGCACACAGCAGTTACTCCTTCCCATGGAGCAGTGTCATGGATGTTATCCCATTGCCAGTACAATTTAACACATATATTCTACTACTTGTATGGCCCACAGAGTCTAAAGAAGGGCAAAATAAAAGATTAAAATAATTTTTAAAAAAGCCTTTCCACCCTAAATGACAAAGACTGAACTCCTGTTTCTGTTCCATGGAGACAAGCAGTAGTATTTCTGATTTTGCAGAAGCAGCTTAGAAATGTGTGAAATATAAGACATGACTGGACAACATGCATGCAGCTCCATGCTGTACTTCAGTCTGCTGCCTTTTCCATGCAGAACAGAAGGGCTCTTGCAGAGCTTAGGGGCAGGTGATCAATGCCAGGCACAGTGCAAACCTCTCCCATCCCGTGACACGAGCTGAACAAATAATGAGCAGAACGGCAGCCCGAACACCGAGGGAGTGCTGCGCGAAGCTCTCTCCTCCCCTTCCAAATGGATTAATTTTTAAAGATAACTTGCTTTTCTTTTCCAGCAGGGAAAGAGTGGGGACAGACTTCCAAAAATAGGCTAGCCTGTCACAACTGCTAACTGTCACACAGTGCCAAGATTGGAGCTGATCTCTTGGGGAGGCAGCTGAGAACAGAGGGGAGTAAGGAAGTAAAGAGAAAGAGTAATTTCTCTTTCCCCAGCCCAGCCAGAAAGAAAATGAATAGGCAACCTGCAATCAATCACAAATAACACATAAGCCAAAAATCAGTCATTCTGAGTAAAAATACATAAACGTATCAGTTTACCAGCAGTTATTAGCACAAGTGCTATATTCTATAGCATCAAAAATGATGCCCAAATGTACTCTCTGTCCAAGGTCTCACCGGGACAAATACAAGATTATTGCCCATTTAAACAAATTGACCCAGCAAATTAAACCAAAATGCTCTCTTGAAATTCAATTTTCAAAATGCTGTCCTGAAAAGGCTCCTGTCCATAGTGGCCTCTGCAGTACACAGGCACTGAAGTCACAAGATGGTTAGAAAAAATTACGTTCAGATGTTTGTGAGATGAGGTTCCATTCAGACTACACAAATTGAAAGCTTATTTAGGAAAGAAAAGTAATAAACAGACCCTCTTAAATCCAACCAAAATTTGCTCAGTGCTAAATACTTAAAGTTAAAAGAGAAGGCAGGAAAAAAACTACAACAGCATCATTATTAAATGGATGAGAACATAATCTCATTCAACAGTGATCTTAGCTCTGTGCATTCATTTTATTAAGAGGTCTGAAGCGGAATATTTAAAAACAGAAATCATATTAAGAAAGTCTTTATCATCCTTGCTGGCATTTTTCCTTCTCGCTGCATGAAGGAAATGCATTTTGTCTGTATAATCTTTGTCAATAAGGGACTAATTTTTTTTTCATTGCCTGCCTGAGTCACATGTTGTTGTGGAACATTAAATATGCACTTAGTTAAGCTGCAACACCAGGTGTTTTCAGCTGCATCTGTGTAAGATGCTAATCTCAGCATCAGGACAGGAAAAAAAAAAAAAGGAAAACAAAATTGGGTATCATCACTAATTCATGAATTTAATTTCCCCTTTTAGTTCTAAAAGGCAGCCCACTTGTCCACAGACAGCAACAGACTTTTGTTGTGTGGAGTCATGAAACACTGATTTAATAAGAGTGAGATACTGACTGACAAAGATTATTTGATTTTATTGAAGGATGACCATACCCAGAGGCCCCATTTCTGACACACCATGATTTTAGGGGCTGGGTACAAACAGTGCCACTGTGGGCTCTGCCTATTGGCCATGTCCTCCCCTTCCTTCCATGAACTTACTTCTTTATTTATACTTTTGCATAACACTATCACAGAATAGAACAAGCATGGTAGCTACATTTTATTATTATAATATTTCTTGAATCCAATATAAAGCACTGTTTTACTGCAGGCATGAATGTGCAGCACAAACACCATTTATTGTCACTTCCCATGGATAAATACTCCAGTGCTGCTCCAGTGTTGCACACTAAGAGGAGACAGTTCCCATGCCCACAGTCCAGGAAGGGCCAAGAGAGCAACAACTTCAATTCCTCCTCCTCAACAGCAAGTTCTTCTACTAAATGTCTATGATAACCCATTAAAACGAGGTTGATTTGATAGGGAACAGGGATGAGTAAGGACTGTGCCAATGGACACCAGCATTAGAGTCATCACAGATAACTGAGGGATCTATCACAGTTGTATCACAGCTTTTTCATCCCCTCCAAACTTCAATTATCCAAATAAAAACCTACTTAAAGGAATAACAACCACTGGCAATTTTTTTTTTTTGTTAATGTCAGATATAAAACCAAATTAATTCCAGCAAACCACCCCTGAGCTAAGAGCCTGAAAACCAGTGCATGAGAAATACAACACACCTTTTCAACAAGCCCTCGCCGGGGGCCCTTTATCCTCACACGGCGAGTGTTTATGAGAGCTTTTATGAGAGCTTTTGTAGGGCTCACCCCTATCATAACAGATACAGAGATTACTGTCGGAGAGAGTGCACTAATAGCACACATGGCAACTCGCTGCAAGCCAAAACACCGTGGCAAAGTATCACACACATCACAAAACAGCTGAGAGATGAACAAAGTAAGAGCCTCCTCTGGGTAAGGCAGAAGAAATTCATCAGCGAAGAGAAGATGACTGGAGTCCTCAGGCAGTTATTTTGTTATCTAAAAGTGGCTTTCAAAGTCAGACAATTTGCCTGAAAACCCCAGCAAAAGCAGTGCTTAGATGGCTGCATGTAGGTATGTTGCAACATTTTTTGGATACTAACTCTCTTCTAATACAAGTAGCTTGGGGAGAACCAACACATTATACATATGTCACTAGCTCTTTGATCACCTCCTAATGAAAAATTAGACCTAACTTGAATCTTCTGGTGTTATATTGAGGACACCCATGAAATAGCAGTGGGGTAATAGAAAGGAGTGGGGAAAAAAAAGCCAAACATCTCTAATAAAGAAGTTTTAAAAGACCATACCTTTAAAGCAACCGATTCTGCAGAAAATGGGGCATTTCGAAAGAATTACTGCAATTTCTTCCCTGATCTGAATCTCCTTAAAGGTGCTTGTTTCAGGCAGATGGCAAAGAAAAAATACCGAATGTACAACATGGCCACTTTCTAACTTATCTCCTGAAACACCTTGGCAGCCTCCAAAATTGGCACATCCTTCAGCTCAGGGACTGATCCTCACTAAGAATGTCCATTTTATATAGTAATCCTAATGAAAGAGCCAGAGCCAAGAAAAAAAAACTTCTTCACGCTGGTGGGGAGCAACCTCTCCATTCCACATTTTTGGGTGGAAAGGCAGGATGGGGAAAGATGACTCTGGGGGACACACAGAAAATCCTCTTCTACTTATTTTCTCAAGCCAAATCTAAAGGCTTGCCAATTTGCTTGGACATGAACATGCATTTACCAAGGCAAAACACTGATTCACTGCCCTCACTGGAACACAGTGATGGTTAATTCTATTTGCCAATTATCTGTTCCTACCTTTCCATTACTGAGATAGCAATGCATGTGTCACAAAGGGGCTTTGAGTGTGTGACAAAGAGTTTTGGCTACTGAAAAACAGTGCTGCACAATTTACAAAACCAGAAAGTTATTTCAAGGCAAAATTGCCATGAAACACTGTCATTTCAATAATGAATGGCTATGCTTGCTTGCTTGATTTCTTTCTCCTAAAATAATTTTTCTTGCTTTCTGTCAGTTGGCAACAAATACATCTTAACATTTGCATTTTGAGCGAGAAGACAAACCCAGACAGTTGCTCCAAAAGGACTGGAAAATGTACTGTAAACTTTCATGTGTACAAAGCTACCAAAGCCACCCAGACTTAGGCAGGGAACTCATCAGCAGTCTGTCAGAAGTTCAGGAGGAGCCCCAACTTTGCTCTGAGGATTTGGAAATTGGTCTTCTCTCCCACCTGAAAATGCTGCTCGGAGTCATCCCACTCTGCAATGTCCATTCAAACACTCAGATCAAAATGGGGCACCTCATCCTGCTGGCTCCCCATAATCCACAGCCAGAAATGTCCTTTGCATAATTCAAAAGCAAAACAGCTCCCACAGGGCCCAGGTTTGCTGATGTTGGGTTGGGATTGTTTTGGTGGTGGTGTTTTATCCCCAGCAGTTACTGTGGAAACCACAGGTGAAGTATTCAAGAAAAAAATGCCCATCCAAGAATCATCGAATAGGTCCAACTCTCATTAATATTCAGTAAAAAACTAAAAACGGGCTCAAAAGCTGCCAGAGTTTCTGTTTGCAAAGACTTAAAGTCTGTCTGTGACTTAAGCAAAAGAGAGATGTGGAAAGAAACCCTATTTCAATTGCTTATACCGTTACAGACAGTGGGTAAATTTCCAGCAACAGCTCTTAGCCCTGTTAGTAAGAACACAAAACCAGAGCATATGTTTGGGCAGAAGGGAAAAAAAAATATAACACCCTGTTCCAGGTTTTGTACAAATATTTGGCTATAAGATGCTTCTGAAGCCAACTGGTCAAGCATTTTGTCTGATAATTTAACTTTGCTGTCTCATGGACTCAAAGCATCTCCTTTAGAATCCATCTCAGTTGATTTCTTTGTGTACCCTGGGCACTGTCAGAGAGGTCCCAGGTTAAAAGGCTGCAGCTGTGCCATGTTCTGCTTCCCCCTCAAATGCAAAGGAGCACAGAGCAAGTCTTCCTAACCATAAAAATCTACCCCAAAGGCAGCTTCACCACCCCTTTGCTGCAACCTCTTACCAAGTTAACAATAAAAGAAAACACAGTCTACAGGCAACACTGCTCAGGAATACTCTTGGATTTTTGTATCTTTATAGATGTCATTAAACATGGTCGGTTCACTGAATTGCTACCACCACATCAGCCATCACCATATATAATTTGCTGCATGTATTGGCATTTAAATAATGATATGTGATAAATAATGAAGGCATAGGATGAGAAATCCGATTGGGAAGTGGACACGTGATCTATATCACTTCAAATACACACACACATATGTGTATAAATGCTTATATAGAGACAATATAGATCTCCACACACACTTCCACTCTTGACTCTCAGCTCAGATGCTGCTGTGTCTGGGTTGGATGCTTTTTAAAACTGTGTCATTTTATCTTTGTCTCTAAGACACCATCCTTGTGAAAAGAGAGAAAATATTCCAAGGGTTTATTTTTTTTTTTTTCCTGAGCAGTCAGCAATGCCTCAGTGAATTATTTTCACTGCATTCAAACAGGCATGATAAATCCACCATGGGCTAACTTTTAAGACCCTCCCACCCACAAATCAGTCCTAACTGCTGCCCACTTCCAAACACAAAAGAATGCTAAACAGCAAACACACAGACTTTCAGGTTAAGCTGAAATGAACAGAGAAGCAACACTCAAAACTATTTTGACAAATGGGGAAGATTAAAACCACAGAAGAAAGCCACAAGACACAGAGACACCTGCTGAAAAACATTTCGTTGAGAAGACTTTGCACAAACAAAACCAAGGAAATCCAGGTGTGAGAAAACAGGGAGTTCTTATCCATGATTTTTGAACAGGCATAATAATTTTGTTATATATGGATATATATTAAGACTGGTGAACTTGTAGAGGCAGAGGGGGTGAGATGCCCTCCAGACACTATCATCTTTGGAACTGAAATTACTGTATGGAAAGGAGGCAAGCACATTACAGGATGAAGTGAGGATGGGAAATCCCTGTGGAGAAAACATCTTCCTTGGTACCTGAATAATTCACAGCAGTATGATGCAGTGGTCACTCCAGGTAAAATTCTGCTGTACTCAAAGATTCTACAAATTCAGGAGTTTCAATCATTTTATATATTGAGCTCACATCTCTGCATTAACACAACCTTTCAGAATTAAAAAAGCCTTCAGAGTAGCATATCAAATGGATGATTTTAATGGTCTTTCAAACACAGTGCCAAGCAGAGGCTTGAGTTACATGGCTTTGAGGGAAGAAAGTGAATTTAGAGGCAGTTATTTATTTCTTCCTTACACTCCACTTTATTCCAAAATATAACACTAATTCTAAGGGATTATAAATGCAAAAATTTAACACTAATGCCTATTTTTGAGGTCTCTAAGGGAGAAATTAAACCACAAATCTGTCTGCAGCCTCATAAAATTGCCCTTTGCATCTATGTCTGTAAAGATGTTCTAATTTAGAGTGGCTTTTGGCTATATTTTTTCTCAAAATCTAAAATAAATATCAAGAGAAGCTGACAAGATTCAGAACAATCCTCCCTGAGCTCAAGACACAAAGATAACACCCCGAAACAACAGTTATTAAAGAAAAGAGGCAGAAAGCAGTCCTGTCATTAAAACCTGGTGGAACAAAGCCATCTCACAGACAGCTACAGCACCCAGGAGATGACAAAGGTGTGGATAAAACCTCACACAGTTCCCAACACCTCAAACTTCCCAAAACCTAGCAGGAAATAAACCAAAGCTACGCAACAAACCCGCCTTAGGACACAACATGTGGTCTATCTTTGGGGTGGGGGGTATATCTATACATGCACACCCCACACATTTTAGGCAAAAAATCCTCCCAATTTCTGGCATGTGCTCCACAACCACTGTTCATTTTCACAACATCTGCTCCTTTATGACTTGTTGCATTTTTTTTATTCCTGTGAAATAAACTCATGGACAATGACAGTGCAGATCTGAAACTGCCTTTTACCTGGTTAATGAGAAATACTGGTAGGAGTTCAGCCTGAAACCAAACTGTCCCTTTCTGAGAAGTTCTGCACTCAGGTGCCACTCAGCTGTTTTCAGCACTTTCTGTATCAATGTATCTGAGACTTTTTTAGCTTAAAATAAATGGCTGCAGACTCCCAGACCAACAACTCCAGCACAGCCTGGCAAACCCGGCAGATTTCAGGGATCATGTTCCTGTCTCAGAATCCTCATCTCTGCTGTGTTAGGATAATCCTAATACTAATTGATAAAGCAAATCTGAAATATTCAACCAACCTCAACTAGGAGTGTATCAGGACAAAAATCTCCTCCTTAGGTTATTCTGTGTGTACTCAGATTATTCTGCACGCTGTGGGCAAGGATGGCTTCAAATTCAGCACCTCACTCCTCTGAAGAGTTGTGGCACTTTTTGTCTTCAGGTTCATAAAACCTCTGGTCCTACTGGCCTCAGAAGGACAACTTAGGCACAAGACATTAAAAGTGCCCTTTGGTACCTTGTGAGAATACAGTGATCAGAACCTTGCAGCACGTTGGCTCTTCCCAAGGCAACTTTGTTTTCCCCATTTTGTTACCCAGAAAGTCAATCAGTGAATGTAGTGATTTTCCTCTCAGGATTTGGACTTATTTTTAAAACATGATTAATGGGACTTAATGTAGTAGCAGCTCTTACACTTGACAGAAAATACAAATTCAACCGAACACGCTCTACTTTTAAAAATGCATAAGGGTAACTAGAGCAAAAACAAAGCAGTTATGTTCTACAATGCCATCTCAGGTCTGCTCCCAGAAAGCATTAGCAAACTGAGATATATTTAGTAAAAATTAAGATGGCACTATATGTCTGATTTATTCAAAAACCTCATAGGAACTGGGGGGGGAAAAAAAAAAAAAAAAAGACTTTTTCTTTCATCCCTGCTTTTGTGCTTCCTGAAATGTTGGCAACCATGGCTACCAGACGTCAGTGCGCTCTCATTTTCATCACCATGAACTACCAAAATGTAATTCACTCCCATTAAACTTTATCTTTTTTTTTTTTTTTTTAAAGAAGCTTCACATAGTTCAGCATCAGCTGCAACAAGGGAGAGGTGCTCCCACATATCCCACCCATTAACCTGCAGGGAAGACTAAACTCAGGAATTACAGTGGTAAAAATCCACAGAAACAAAGAACCTCAGAATATCCTGAGTTGGAAGGGACCCACAAGGATCACTGAGTCCAACTCCTGGCCCTGCACAGGATCATCTCCAAGAGTCCCACCGCGTGCCTGAGAGTATTTTCCAAAAGCTCCTTGAGCTCTGTCAGGCTTGGTGCTGTGCCCACTGCCCTGGGGAGCCTGTTCAGTGCCCAACTACCCTCTGGGGGAAGAACCTTTTCCTAATATCCAAACTACACCTTCCCCTGGCACAACTTCAGGCCCTTTCCTTGGGTCCTGTCACTGGTCACCAGAGAGGAGATCAGTGCCTGCCCTTCCTCTTCCCCTCATAAGGAAGCTTCAGACTGAAATCAGACAGAATCAGTTCTAAGAGCTTAGGACACTGGTCTTAACACCTGGGCCAACACAATGAAAAGAACAACGAAGCCCCTTTTCCTCAGCCCTCTTAATTTGGAGACAAGGAAATTAAGAAACAAAAAATGTAACCCCAGGGGGATATGAACAGTGGTTGTAAAGGCTGGGAGGTGAAGTTTGGTCCCCTTCAAACACACCTTGGTTTTCCCATTCCAGGCCAGAGCAGCATCTGTGGTGTAACAGGCTGCCTGTCTCCTCTCCTCCCAGAATGTGTTTGCAGCAGCTTAATTATCAAGTCACAGATAAACATATTCAGCTTGGTGCATACATTCAATTACAGATAATGAGCTCTAGACAAAAGCTATTGAACTATAACTGATATTCTGGTACACAACAAACCAAGATTAAATGATACGGACTAGGAACAAGAAAAGAAATTTTTACTCTTCCTTGAAAAGCATGCAGAGGAAAGAGATTTTTCTGGAGAGAATCTGGCAAAGAGGTAATTGTCAATACCCATTATTTTCTCTAGTCTCATCCATTTTTCATAATGTTCCAGTGAAAGTTCAAGTGGTACTCAGAATTTTTCACCCTATTGTTGTTTAAATGAGATGTTTACAAATAAAAGCTTACAGTGTTTGCTAAAAGATGAAGTTTGTAGTACCACCAGGATGCACCATGATATGCGACATGACTGCAAATAAAAGCTAAGATAAAGTGAAGCCTGAAGGCAAATTCTGGCAACTTCATTTATAAGTCTGTAGTGATACACCAAATAAACTCCAAATATTAGAAAGTCAGGAAATTCATACTTACCATTTACCTTAAAGGAAATGAAAACTTGAAGAGTACAGACAGGGAGAAATGAAGTCAGTGGAAAACCCTGACGTCTGCCCAGTGCGTCAGACCCGGTCAGGAGCTGCACAGATTAATTTTCTCCAGCTTCAAGACAATTTACAAATAGCACATGTAGTTCTTTGAACACATTATGACTATGAATGGTTATGAAAATGTTCTGCTCTCTAAGTTTTATGACATATGGGAATGTTCTTTACATTATCCTTTTTCCTTATAAACTGAGTTTTCATTTGCAATGGTGTAAGGATTGGAGGATTCTGCTTGCAAACCTTATCAGAAATAGTTTCTTTATGTCTTCAAAAAGGGGCTTCCATCTGGAAGGTTTGCTGTAATCCTTCATCCTGGATTTAGTTTATTCAGATTCTAAATATAAAATAAACTGGAAATGCCAACAATTGCTTCTGCTCGGTATCTGTCCAGTGGTTGCAAGTTCATCGTAATTTTTTATTTTGGTCAAGTCAGTTCAGACTATGCTCTCCTGATAGCACAAAATTAAAATCTCAAGTGCTGCCTCCTACTCCCAGCATAGCAAAACCAGGACACAGACAAGCAGGGTGATTACAGACCACAGAGGGCCTTTGCAAGAGGTATTTCACTTTGTTACCATTGCCAGAGAAAATCGATTTCTCCAAGCACAACCTGTGGCAAGCTTTCACATGACTGCAGCTATGACCTTACAAGCATCCCAGTCAATCCCTGGTTACCTGGGGGGAGCAGGCAACACTGAACAGAATTCAGCTTCCAAAGTTTACTTCTTGCAAGTCAACAGGTCGCTGAGAACTTGCTACAGCAAGAAGGGGCAGCTTTTCCTCCTTTTCGCGATAAGTGCAAATTAGTGCGATCTACCAACAGCCCAGGAAAGTTCACCTAACACAGAATGACATTTTCCAGTAGTCCTGGAGCATGTAACCCTGACAGAACCCAGCTGCTTTCCCATAAGTATAACTCAGCTGTCAGATAGCCACAGTCTTGGAAAATCTGCTCTGTGACAACGACTGCCCAGGTAACCAATCCTCACTGGGTTCCATACACAGCTTTTCTGCATCTGCTCTTGCAGCCATCACACTCTGCTCCCAGGGCATCGAGGCCAGCTCACTTTCTTCCCCATCCTTACATCATCCTTACAGCTGATGACTGGAGCTGTAGCTGGAAGTGGTCACAAGCCTGTCAGAGCTCAAGGAGTGGCTGGATAATGCTTTTTAGTCAAGCCACATGGTTCAGTTTCAGGTAGCTCTGCAAGGAGCAGGAGCTGGACTCGATGATCCTTCTGGGTTCCTTCCAACTTGAGATATTCCATGATTTTACCATTCCATATAACCCTTCTTCCGTTATGCAACTTCTAAAACTGTCAACTGACTGCTGTCATCCAGGTCTTATTGTAGGGATGATAGAATTTTCCTTGGAAGATACAGTCTGAATGGTTACACAGAGTGGGAAAACAGCTAGAGAGCAAAATCAGGTGAACAGAAAGTAAGAATTTTATGGGAGAGTTGAATTTGCTTCTTGTTACTGTACTAGCCATTGCTCACTGTATGGCAGTACCCCATGTGTCAGACTTTCTAATGAGGTGGGAGCCAAATTACCTTTTCCAGGGATGATCTTTAGAATTGTTGTTTCCATTTTTTTTTGCAGCATAGGGCATGACTTGAGAGGAGTCTGAGGAGTCTTTTAACACCCAGCTAAGACAAGTGACATTTCGGTGTTGTCAACAGACTCTCTCTGAATGGGAGATGGAACTGGATGACCACCATGGGGCTATGAAAGTGTCTACAACTCTGTAGAAGCTTAAATTATATGAAGATCCCAACATTTTCAAAAATATCCAAAATCAATATAAATAAAATAAATATTTCCACGGGGAAAAAAAAAAAAACTTCTTCCAGCCTCAGATAAAAGGCTGTTCTAAACAGGACATGTAATACTGAAGGTCAGGAAGACAAAACAATCAATAAAACCACAGTGGAGATTAACCAAATAGGTCCTTTGGCTCTATTGCTACTGTTCCCAAAAATACTTTCATTCCTACATTGATGCCTAATCTTATCATAAGGTTGATTTAAATTCATTCTTTTGGTCAGCAACCTGGTTTACAGATTGAGTGAATTGTCATGTCTCCATCTCTCTATGGTATATTTCTGAAAATTATTTTCTACTTAGAGCCCTCCTGTTAGCATAGTGCAAGTAAACCAAGGAAAAGAAAGCAAACAAAACCAGAAAACAAACTACAAACTTGCTTCTCAATAATGTGCAAGCACATAAAAGAAAAATCAATATCTAATAGTACCATGGTTCCATTATAATTGGCATGTTCTTTTAAATAAATGGTTGTTATGGCACAATTTTAAGAACATTGGTGCCTTTAACAATCTCTTCCCAACAAGGCTGCACAGCTTTTTTCTTCCTCAATTCTTTCCTGTAAAGAAAATAAGACAGAAAAGCAATATATCTGCTCAATGAAATTACAGGGTAGATTCCATTAATTCACCCAAAAGCAAGACACAGATGAGCACATAAAAGCTCTGAAGTATTACGGCATTTCCTGTAGTAGGCAGCAATGAGCAGAAACTGCAAAGATACTTCTTAAAATTAATTTTCTTGAACTTAAATCCAATAGTCATCAATGAACCAAGCCACAGGAATGCCCCAAAGTCTTCCCCTAGTCCCACCAATTATCTCCACTTCACTTTATTTATAAACTGTGCTTATTTGTGCACTGCTTTTAATGTGCAGAAGAGGAAGAAGTGGAAATTGAAGAAGTCAGAGATGGTGGGAACAGGGGGAAACCAAGATGGCATTTATTCTGCTATGAATAATACCCAATGATGAACAGAGACAGTGAGTGTCAAAGAGCCACATCTCTGTCAAGAAATAAACTTCCAGCTCCTGGTCACTGTCACATTTTCAGGACCTAATTTTAGAAAGAATTTTGTGTCATATTTGTAAAAAGGTTGAGAAAAATCACATGCAGAGTGAATTCCTAGCAGTAACATTACCATTTAACTGAAAACAATCCATAAGATTAAGTCTTCTGCTACTGGAACATGGCAATGTCTGATGCAAACACTCTTAGGATGAATCAAATGTATAAATGAACTTCAAAAACCTCTGAAGCCCTATGGACCCAAGAGCAAAACTGAAACACAAATCTGAGGGACCAGGCACACAGACTGAAGTGAGGTGCCACCAAATAGGGTTTGGTGTAGGATTTGCACGGAGCTACAGTCTGGTCAACAGAGGTTTGGGAAAGGGAAAGAACCTTTTTAATCTCAATTTAAGCAAAACAGTCCTGATGAGGAACCCATGTGAACTTAAATGTGAGCCAAAAAGTGTTACAACATCTGTAAGAGGCCATATAAGAGGAAGAAAGGAGGCACTTTGTTGAAAAGCTGAAAAAATGACAGCAAAGCAGAGAATGTAGAGCTTGATTTGGGAGGCGAGAACTGCACAGGTTCCAGTTATTTCACTGGGTGAAATAACACACAGTGGCATCTTTACATAAAAACAAGGGCCAAAATCAAAATGCACATGTGAAAGAAACTAATCCTTGAGCTGGATTTTGGGGAGTGCTGGCCCTGCTACATGGACTAAGTGTGCCCTGTACTGCTCCTACCCACGAAGGGAGGAATTCAGACTGCCCAGCTACTACACTCACAGCTTCTGTCATTAATACACCTTGAAGTCAAATTCTTGAAGAACGAACCTTAAATGCATTTTCTGCCTTTTCTCCAAGAGCTACATGAGTCAAGAAGAGACACAGCAAGTAAAACACAATAAAATCATACCCACAGCATATTAAAATTACTGACTTCAACTGATGATTTGAGCATGCACATTTAATTTTAAAGGAAGTCCAAACACATGAAAAGACTCAGCACAGTTCTGCTGCTCGATGTAGTACTTGAAGGCAACTATAAATGGAACTATAAATGGATCCACAGATGTTAGAGTATTTCCCCTCATCATCTAATTTCAGACTGGCTGAAGTCACACACCTGAATGGGCAAGTGTGAAGGACACCTGGGCTGATGAGGTGCTGCTGCACAGACTCCACAGAGCCAGGGAAGCTCCGGAGGAGGCCTCGAGCTCAGCTGGGAGGAATCGTGGGAGGTGACAGGTTCATCTTTCCATCCTGCTCCTCACTGAGAGCAAAACCCTTTCAAACAGCAGGGAACCAGTTTTGTTTCACTGAAAGCCACAATCCTGATTTGCCTCTGAGTGAAATGCAATTGTCAGCCTTCTTGAGGGAACAGTCACAGTGTGAAGAATTGGTTCTACCCTCCTTGGATGCTCTCAGAATGTGGGAATCTGCCTCTCCCACTGCCCCCCAGCATGAAAACTTCGTATCAGGAACCCCACAGTGCTCCTGTTGCATCTGTTTTGGGATCAATAAAGTATCAATTACTCAAGCAAATAGAAAAAGATGATGACAACGTATGAATGTACTGTATTACCCTCCAGCTGAGATCCTTCGAGCCAGGTGGGTTGAAGAATCTCTACATTGTGGGTCGTGATACCAACTTTGGTAGTGAAGTCATATGGCCAGTCCTCCAAAAATCATGCAATGAGTGTGGTTAACCACCCCTGTAAAAAATGTCCTCACTTCCAATCATTCAACAGCTTCGTCCAATCTTCTCTTTATCACTTCTGCTAATAATAAATTCTCTGCGTATTTCACAAGTAGTTTGGCCACAAAAACATTCCCTCAAATAATCAGCAGTGAGATCTCTCCACTGGTACACATGTATTATTCATCACTACGTAATCTCAACAGCTTGCTTAACGTACCAGGGCTTCTCTAACTTCCCACAAAAAAGCTGACAGAAAACTTCTTTCCTGTTTTTAAGCACTCACAAATTCAGTTTAGTCTGTATGTTAAAGCTTTCCTGTTTCCTCTTCCCCCAGCCCCTAAGCATAAAAAAAATCTCAGGAAAATCCATCAGATGAAAGTTTGACTCAAGGATCTCTCCATTCATCACCAGACTGTAGGTTCAGCATGTTGTTAGAAATTAATAAACCTGACTGTGTTTGCACTCTTCCCTTTCTATGTGAATAAAGAACAATGTAAGCAAAATAACATTTTGACCCGTTCTCTGCACAGGAATTAAAAACCCCTCATGTACAGTTGCAAAATCCCTCCTCTTGCTTCAAGAGGCAGAAATTTAAAATGGACAAAATCCTTATACAAGTATTTAAACATAAGTGCCACAACAGGGGAAGGGGAAGGAGAGAGAAACAGATGAGAAACTTGGCACAATCAGCTGGGCACAGGCAACTTTTTCAAGGAAACACCTTTTAGTGAAAACAAATCAGTAGGAGTCTCACTAGATCTCACTCACCTTGTAGTCACCAGATTCCTTTTCACTGCTGAGCTCTGGAGCTCTCAAATGTAGCTTCAACCAGAGTCATGAATGTTGCCAGTCCCAGAACAGCTCATTTCTACTTCCTGCCCATTCCTGCAGTTGGATCTTCTTAAGGTGAAGGTATCAGCTACACTAAACCAGGTAACCAGAATATCTTCCCCGAAGCTCTGTAGTAACTGATTTCTGCTATTGCAAGTGAAACCAGGTGGAAAAGCAAGACTTTTTTTGAGAATGAAAGCCATTTTTAGCTGTTTTCCTTATTTTCATTGTGTTTTTGTCCTCCCCAGCTGGGAGCATGTGAGTGCTTGTCTTCAGCTCAGTGCAATTCCAGTATGCCACGTTATTTCCCCAGGGATAATGTGCTTTCTCCTAAGTCACTGAGAGATGAAGGATTCTGGGTTGCCCAAGAAAAAAAATCTTTTCTTTCCCACCTTTGCACGTGCTGCAAATTTGTCATATCCTGGTGTGGCTGAGCTGTGTGCAAGTATGTAAGGATTGACTCTGCACCCCTAAACTGCATTTAATATTCTAATAAACCAGTCAGTAAACAAATCACTCAAAAGAACATACTAAAATGGCATTGAAAAAACCACATGAATTTGATCCAAAATCAGCTGAACAGGTGAACAGCAAGGTACCAGCTGTGTGCAGCCCATGAGAAGAAACATGAAGCATCTTCTCAAAAGCCCAAGTCTGGATTCTACTGGCAAATAGATTTACAGGGTCTTTTTTTTTTTTCTTATGAATTTATTTTTAAATTCCAAATAGCTACTTGTGATTAGCCATCAATAATGCAGGATGCCTTTGAAATAACAGTTATTCTTTTCATTCCACCATGAAAAGTGCCAAGAATAATTCTTTACATTTTTTATGCTAACCGCGTAATGGAAAAATTCTACTAACCTAAAGCATATTGCACTGAATCTCACTAACTCTCTGATTCCAGCAAAGAAGCCTTTCAATGACAGCTCAAAGTCATATGGCCAATCAGGAAAGAAAAATAAAGTATTACTTAATATCAGAGCCTGTGTTTAGGCCTGTTAATTAACAGATGACCAAGTTCTTAAACAGGTATTAAGAAAATACTCTGCTTTGCTGTTAAAGTCAGTGCTATTTTAAAAAGGTCTCTTGTTGATTATAATAATGCCTTCCAGTGCTTGACACAGAGGTTGGTACATCTTTTTACCACATATGACAAAGCAGGTCAGACCCCAGAGAAGCAGGTTGGGAAGTTCACATCGTTAACAAAAATAATTGGGTCTGTTACACACTTTGAGAACTGCCAGAAATGTATGATTTTTATGAAGAAGCGTGATCTTCTTAAGCATGACTTTTGATGTCGTACAGCACTGCCCCATATGTCCAACCAAATGCCATTTTTAAACCCCGAGGATATATTTAGCACAACATACATCATCCTACTGTCGTCATTTCGTCGAACAAAGCAAAAGACAGGATCATGCTAAATGATGCATCCTCGGCTCGTGTCAAGAGCACAGCAGTGAAAGGACTTGCAATACCAATGAAGTCTAAAATGTGGTCAAGTAAGCTAAAGAAATAAGCAGAAGATGGCACGACGGTTATCAATGGACTTGAATTATGAAGTCAAGAACAAAGAATGGAAACATAAAATATGCTGACATGCGAACTATATCTGTTCCTGACTAATCTCTGCTCCCCTGCCATTCACATAAGGCACCATCTGATCCTTCAAGTTTCTGCATGCATGATGAGCTCTTGGCTACAGCCTGGGCTGGTGCAGCCAAATCTTTGCTATTCCACCTGGGCAGGACAGAATGCAAGTTATCACTTCCGACTGGCACAATTCCCCATGCCCAGAGTGACCCTGCATGACGACTGTATGCCTCATTACACCAGCCAAGAAATTAATGTACATCAACAGCCCGGTACAGTTTATTGCCCTGTCAGTCAAAGCCTGAATTCAGTTCCCAAAATTCAGAACAGCTGATGAGTTTTTTGGAATTTTTTTTTTTTTTTTTTTAAGAGTAACATTTAGCAAAGAATGAAATGTAACTGTTTTGGCCAAGAACCACAGATATCTTTTGTTATTTTGTACTCAATGTCCATCACAGCAAAGCATTTGTTCATCTCACCTCCCTGTTAAAAAAATGCCTTTCTGACACTGTGCTCTTTGGAGAATGGTCAATCACTTTGTAAAGGGTAAGGATCCTTTTCCCCAACAAACTTGAGTGTGCAGTCCTTTACTGCACAAAAGAGTACCAGAAAGCAAAGCCAACTAATTCAGCCTGCACTGAAGGGCAGGACCAAGCAAAACAGCTCTTGGCATGTACCCCATTTTTAAAGCAGGCTGTAGAATGTGAGTTTTGCTCAGTTTTTAAGTAGGTATTGAAGGTACTTAAAGACACACTTCAGAGAGACACTTCACTATCAGATGCTGCTGATCGAGCCTGAGGGAATAATTTCGTTCAGCATTTACCCACAGCAATAACTGGTCTTTATGTTGAACAATATAAATAAAAATATGATCTAGTAAAACAACAGCAGAGTGAACTGGTTTTAAAAATGAGAAAGTAAAGCACAGCCACCAGCTTGCTCCCTTTACTTGGGCAGGGTGAGGGAGCCCTTGACGCACTTCAGGTGTCCACACCAGACGGCCCCTATTTCCTACACCAGTTTGTTCAGAGCTTGCTTCGAGACACAAATAACCTGCCAAAGCTGCTAAAAAACACCAGAAAAAAAATCTCTGCAAAGAGCAGAAATGCCAAAGGACACGTGTGTTCTGCCTCTCCATCCTCTCCATCGTTAGGTCACCTTCACTAAGCAAAAGCAATTAAGTGCTGAGGTTAATTTGGACGTACAAATTAGCTGCTGCCAAACACAGAATTATTAAAGCTAGAAAAAACCTCATCGAGGTTTAAGGTTAGAAAACAGATCACTGAGTCCAAACATCAGCCTAACAGTGCCATCCATGCTCACCACTAAACCATGTCCCTAAGCACCACAGCCACACAAATCAGACAAATTTGCCCGATTCCTCCCAATTTCACCAACATTTGGGGTCTTTTTCTTCCATTTTTTTGTAAAACTGGGAGATTTTTAAATTACATTTGAGTCCTCCTCCACTCTTTTAAATTTGGGGTTGGTTACCCAATAGGTTAAAACGTAGTGGGGGTGAGAGAGATAAGCAGAAGCACAGAAAGCCTCATTCCACAGGAATCAGTCAAAAATACAAAGAAATGCAGGGAATAACAACTGAATTCATAGTACAGCTGCACAAGAAATAGATTCTGCTCTCAGCTGAGATGATTGCCTAAAGACTTGATATTAAATGAAATCCTTTCTCACATAAATCATATCAGCAAACACATCCTATTTTCAAAATATATGTGGAGAGGAAATGGTTAATTTTGTTTTATTCCTTGAATGTCCAAATTAAGACATTTCTACTAAGTAAGCAATCCTTTTTTGTATTGATTTCGGGGATTATCATGACCATTAGCCTGATGCACAGTTCATCCAGTTCTTCAAATCCAACATTATCAAGGTTAGATTAAAAAAAAAAATCCATATGTAGACTTTCTTGAATTTTTACTGTATCAAGGAAGGGAAAATGGTTCTCTCTTTTTTCCCCATGACAGGCATTTTATTTCTCTTGTGTGTTTTCAGAATACATATGCCATGGCCTTTGTTTTCTTCCAAAGCTAATGAAAGCTTTAGCTTAATTTGCAAAAAAAAAAAAAACAAACCGAGATCATAGAACCATATAAACTTGGAATAGTTTGGGCTGGAAGAGACTTTAAAGATCACCCAGTTCCAACCCCCTGCCACGGACAGGGACACCTTCCACTAGACCAGGTTGCTCCAAGCCCCATCCAACCTGGCCTTGAGCACTTCCAGGGATGGGGCAGCCACAGTTTCTCTGGGCAACCTGTGCCAGAACCTGAGATAACTTCAGCTTTTAGTTATGGGCTATTTAAATAACAGCACTTCAGATAATTCAGGGAACTTTGTCATTTCATGGGACACATTTCTGCACTGAAATATCCCCCCTGCTGGCTTTCCAAGCTGGTGGTTTCTCTTTGCTAGGCCTGCATTTGACTTTTATGAAGATTTGGTGACGTGTCCAACTCTACCACAGTTTGCTCAAAGTTCATTAATTTGGAAACTTTAGACATGCATGGGAAAATCACCACTAAGGGCCAGGTTACCCATTACCTGCTGCTGTAATTAAACAAAACCCCCATTTCTTCTCAGCAATGCTTGTTTTGCAGTGTTTGCTGGGCAGCTGAGACGCCAGAGCTCCCACTCCTGCTCATTCTCTGCCTGCACCTCTGGTACACCCAAGGGGACTTTGAACTCTGCTCTTCTCATGAGACAAGTAAAACTCAAACTACCAAAACAACTTCATATGAATACAGAAAAAAAAAAAAAGCCAGAGTGTGAAAGTAGATGAAGTCCAGGGTCCCACCCATGGAGGGACAAGACTGAGCATTGCTATGAGTGCCAGAGTTAGAAACAGCACACCTGAGATTCTCATTAAATCTCCCATCTCAGTTCACACTTCCCATCAACTTGGCAATCTCTTCACAACGTAGCAAGGCTTCAGGGCTGAAACACCCAAATTTCAACGGGAAGAAGATCTACAGAGCGAACACAGGATGGAAGCAGGGCAAAGAGAGGAAAATCTCTAATAGAAGGCAAGTGGGAACGAGAGGATAGTCAATTTGGAGCTATGCAACACTGTGTACCAGGTATACTGCCAGAAAAACAACCAGTGATAGAAGCACTTGTCAAATATACTAATTATTTCTGCTACCAAACAGCACAAATCACAAATGGCTGAAAGCTAAACTACAGAATCCAGGCACAGGAATCATCTTCTGGTCGTGACTGCCAGTTCCTTCAGATAACAAGGACTGAAAATTTCAGGATACTAGAATAATTTCCAGGGAGTCAGACTGATGCCTGTGGCCTCAGATAAGAATATATTCATAGCAGGAAAGGTGGAAGGGCAGAGCACAGGTGACAGTCTAAGGCTGATTTTTTTTTTTCCTGCAGCACAAATATTTAGATCTGCTACCCAGAATGCCTAGACCCAGAAAAACATTCATTTACTCTGAATCCAAATACGTTTTCTGTTGCTACACTATAAAACTGAATACTAAGAATACAACAGTGCTGCAAGACAAGAGTGTGAGCACTGCATGTCCTGTTTACCTTGTGTATATGCACTGTCTGTGTATGTCACACAGCATCACGGTGACATATAGTTTTCCATCTCATTCTGGGAGTATTAAATATTTAAAGCACGGCCAACGCTTCCACCCCAACTCCATCAGAGATTTCCCATGAGATAGACTTTCCCCTCCTCTTACTGGTTCTTTCATGATCCCTTCACTGAAGAAGCCTCCAAGTCCTTAACAATATCCCTTCTAAAGGATGTAAAAAGCCCTGTTTGCAGAAATGCCAGGGTGCAGGGGAGCATTTCACAGTGCGACGCCCCTGCTTTGAGAGTGATGTGCTGAGATGAAACACTTCACCTGTGTTTAGACAGTGCTCCTCTCATTTAATCGCAGTCATTCAGAGCCGCACGTGCCGCAGCAGCACGAGACGCATCAAACCCTTTACTCCCTATTTCTAAATGTGACAGTATGTTTAGCATGAAGTTGCGTCAGGGGAGGTTTAGGTCGGGTATTAGGAAAAGATTCTTCACCCAGAGAGTGGTTGGGCACTGGAACAGGCCCCCCAGGGCAGTGTCACAGCCCCAAGCCTGACAGAGTTCAAGAAGCGTTTGGACAATGCTCTCAGGCACGTGGTGTGACTCGTGGGGTTGTCCTGTGTGTGGCCAGGAGCTGAACTCAGTGATCCTTCTGGGATCTGCCATCAGATAATTAGTCTTCTTTACCATCTTCTCATGCTATTGCCAAAAAAACTTAAGCTAAAATTCATACATTTTACAAGAACATTTACTGGAAACAGGTTCTGGAGCACTTTAAACACTTCAAACTGACTGCATAAACTATAACACAGGTTCTGCCTTTCCCTTCATACTTAAAAAGTTCTGCCTCTATAATAACAGCCGAACCACGGGGACATGATGAGTTTCAAGGCTTGGATGCAATGTGTGGAGAACAGCTCGATGCCTGTGCAGAAATGACACCATGTTTTCTCTTGGGAGTTCCCCTCTGTCAGAGGGGAGTTAAAGCAAAGCCTGCTCCCCTCATTCAGTGACTGCAATAAAATGGTGATGGTGGAACACATAAAGAGGTCCCTGGATAGATTCTGAGCAGAAAGTCCCACTCCTCAGCACATTTAAGGACCTTTTAACTGATTTGGTTTGGGTTCTTGACTCTTAATGTGCAAAAATATTTTTCAGTTTTTTAATAAAATTCAAATGAAAAATGAAAAGGCTTTGGCTTAATTTTTAAGCACCCAGATAACTTGCCTGATGCTATGAAATACTGAGCACCCAGTGAGTCCCAAAATACTCTTCAGTACTGTGTTGGTCATAATTTCTACATGAATACAGAACTGCATGAGGTTGGGTTTTGGGTTTTGATTAAATCCCTGGGCAACTTCAGTGTAAAAGATATTTTTACCAATCACAATTTGGCATTTCAATATTTGTAACATTGATTTACATGAATCTATTAGTAAGCCTAAAATCCTCAAGGCTACAAATGAAGCCCTTATGATTAACACACTACTGTCACGTTTTTTAAATGTAAAGTTGGTTTGGGGCTTCCTTCCATACTTGAAAATTATTCAGGCAAAACCAAGCAGCACAATAAGATCAATATTCAAGCAATCAAAAAAAAAAAAAACCAAAAACAAAAACAAAAACAAACAAACCAAGCCACCAATAAAAATGTACGATTGCCAAAAAAACCACATTAAACAGCCTGTAGAAATGGAGGCTCCAGGGGATATTGCCACCTACAAATTTGATACACAAAAATGACTGAAAACTTGCCCCCAAAAAAGGATATTTTAAATGGATTTAACTATTCATGTGAGTACTGTGTTTTCAAAAACAACAGCTCATGTAGGAGTTCACATGAGCAATTTGACAGCTGGACTCCATGATCTTAAGGGTCTTTTCCAACCTAAGTGATTCCATGATGCTCTGATTGGTACTGTGCAGCTATGGTGCTTCTTCTCAGCTGCCCAAAATACAGGACCAAAACAGTCCTCAGCATCAGAACTTGCCAAAGCTCAGCAAAGACAGAGACATGACTCTTACACGGGCTCTATGTTATCGTCCTCTTAACAAAGGTAATAAACCCTGACAGAGAGAAGAAAGAGGCTGCTTCACATGTCCAGAAGATCTGGAAGGATATCAAACCTCTTCTGCTCCTTACTTGGTGCCCTGGGCCTCAAGGCTTGTCCCACATTTAAAACACTAACTTCCAGACTCTGCAGATAGCACCAATCATCGTTTTTAAGATGTACCAACAAGCTGTGTTCAGTTCTTAATTTTTGGCACTGATGTGAAGCTTCCATTTGGTAATGCATCTGCAGTGCTGGGGAGGTGTTTGAAAGGTGGGAGAGAGGGTAGTTTCCCTCCTCCAGCATATGCTGTGATTACTTGGTGATTTCAATACACATTCCAAACACCAGCTGTGGTCAATGGGACCTTCTGTTCCATGGTGTGTTGCGTTTCTGTGTGTATTGCTGTGGCTCATAAAAATCACAGAATCACAGAGTGGTTTGGGTTGGAAGGGATCTTAAAAACCATGTAATCCAACCCCCTGCCATGGGCAGGGACACCTTCCACTAGACCAAGCAGCTTCAAGCCTCACCCAACCTGGCCTTGAACACTTGGAGGGATGGGGCATCTACAGCTTCTATGGGGAACCTGTGCCAGTGCTTCACCATCTTCAGAGGAAAGGATTTCTCCTTAAACTCCTATCTAAATCTCTCCTTTTTTAGTTTGAAGCCAGTACTATCACAACACAGCCTTGTCAGAAGTCCCGCTCCAGCTCTCTTGTGTATTTTATATCACTCACTGCACCTGTGGAACTCTTGGGTGTGAAACAGACCTACAGACACTTCTTTCTAACATTAAGTATTCTGTATGCTCTTGCCAGGCTAACTACCACTGAACAGCATAGCAGTTCTATACTAGAAAAAATAGGTTAACTTTTAAAATTCCTTAGGCCCAATCTGCTTTACATGCTTTTTGCTTCACTTTGCTGTGTTTTTTTTCTCCTGGAAGTAGTGGTAGAAAACTTTATTCTGTTTTTCCTTTTGTACTAAATACTGTAGATAAATAGCCTGAGAACAAATAAGAAAAGAAAAGAAATAATTCATCCTGTGATCCTGGATTCTGCTGACACCAAACCTTTTCTAAGAATATGCATTTCCTACTCACAGTTCTGTTAAATCCTGCAGCACTCTTATGTTTTGTTCATTAACTTCCTTTTAGCACCACTGTAGATTATTTCCATAGAGTCATTAAAAAAAAAATGCAAATGGAGCAGAAAAGAGAGCAGGGACTACAGAAATTTGTTAGTTTAACATGAAGCTCCAGGAGCAATAACATTTTCAAACAAATGCAACACAAAATCCTCCCACACTGCAGTGTAACAATCAATTTGTTTGCCCAGAAAACTTCTAAAGCTCTCATAAGGGAAGAAAAAAGCAAGACAGACAACTGAACAATATTGGGAGATGGAAATCCTTAGCAAAAACTCCCTACAGCAAACTGTAGGCAAAAAAAGAAAGCTTCCTATGAAAAGACCACGTATTCATTAAAAAAAAAAAAATTAGCAGTAACACTGACCCCTTTTGCATGAGTTTGCATGCAGGAAATGCTCAAAATAAAGTGCCAAATTTGGGTTTTTTTGCAAAATTGTACTCAAAAAGAAGACTTTCTGTGAAAAACCGGAAAGCTGTAGGAACTTGGAATGCTCCAACAGCACCTTCCTTCGGAAGCAATCAACTCAGTCTCATCCCCAATGCATTATCTGCACAGCAGAACTATGAATAAGACAACACTTCTGTGCATATGCCTACAAATTCAGCCATTTTCACAGCAAGAATAAATGAAAACTTTCGAGAGGAAGAGGGAGAGGACTTTACAGACACTCAGAAATACATTACAAATAAAGCCATCACGAGTGAACACAGCACCTCTGATACTGGAACCTGTGCCCTTGTTTCCCTTAAATAAAGCTCACTGCAGAGACGTATTTCATCATAAATTCTACAGGTTTAAAACAAACAGCTTCCCCGAAAAAGGAATCTTTAATAAAGACAGATGCTCTGCCGATGCATCAGTGCCTGTTCATTTTTCTTCCTTCTAATTAAAAGACCATTCTAACTCCTGGCTGGATTCTCTCCCACCCAAGTGCAGTGCATTCCAGAGGGCTGCAATAACATGACTTCGCACACGATCCAAACAGGATCTCACATCTGCCTAACGGAAACTTCGCCTCGGATTCCAATTTACTCCATAATGGATTACATGGCATAGATTCATTCAGCTGATTTCCATAATGACAACAGTAGCTGAAAAGAACTACTTGCCTACTAAATTGAAATGTGGCATCAATATTAAGGTAAACATTCAAGTCTGTTGAATACTTTATTGGCAGCCGCACTATTTTAGCTTCAAAATAAATTTTCCCCAATAGCAGCTTTTATTTCATTTCAAATCCATCAGCTCTTCTGGCTGCTAATTCCCAGAGCTGCCCCTTCAAGTTTTTAATCTTATCTTCCTGGTGTGAAAGTGCTGTAGACCAGCACTTTTAAACACAATAATGCAACAGTTTTTGAAAGCTATATAAATCCTGTGAAAGACTATCCTATTAATTCCCTTTCTTATTACCAATTTTTCTCTTTTATTTACAGGGCTTGGGGACTTGAAAATTCAGTTACTCTGAGGGAAGGACAAACTTCAATTTCACTGGGACCTCCCCTCTGGCTCTTGACATTTTCAGAAACCTGTTGGACAATAACACTCAGGTCAGTCCAGACATGGAAATTATGCTAAGCCTAAACCAGATCAATCCTAGTTTGCAGCTCCCAGATAATGACTTTGTGCTCAAGGCGCTTTACAGATACACCAGCAAAACAAGATATCTATCTTCAGAGTCTCAGGCTGGTAGTACTAAGAAAACCCTGGCTGGAAAACAGGATGGGAAACTGATTGAAGAGCACCAGAGGGTAGAGAAGCAACTGGTTGTTTTATTCTGCTTACAAAGACCAAGATCTTTTTTGCCAGGTAGGGAAGAAATTACCCTGTGAGCTCTAAATACACAACTCTCCTGGTTTAGATGCAAATATCTGCAAGTAAGAGACACAGAGGAACTGAAAACAAATATTTATTAGATAATTAACAGAGTGCAAGCCTAATGTTTTATGGTACTTTTGTTTTTTAAACATTAATTCTCCAAGGAGGAAAAGGATTAAGATGATGCCACATGCCACTAATGAGCCACTGCTGAAATGTTTTATTTATCTACTGCTCTGAGTTAGGAGGACTGACCTAAGCTATCTGGAAGTTATGAATATTAAAGATAAGCTAAAAAACTTGTCTCTGAGGCAGCAACTTCTTGCTGATAATGTAACCTTTTGCACCACTCTAATCTGGGCCATAAAACTCCACCAGCCATCTGGATCAGGATCTCCCTAGACCAGCCTCCTTTTCCCTCTAGTGGTGCAGTGGCAGCTGGAAATGCTCTAAGAAAAGAAGATTTGCATCTCTCCAAGCCCCCTTAAAAGAGATGTCACACAAAAAAAAACTCTGTGCTTGCCTGCTCAAGATAAAAAACTGATTTTGGTAGAACAGATGATCTTACAAAAATACTAACATCTGCATGGCCAACTTACAACACCAAATGAACACCATCAGCTCACCCAACCTCTCGGATCCCTACTGGAGCCAGTGTCTCCATCTCATGCATCTCCCTGAGTTCAGGCATCGATGGCATTCAGTGCCTTTGTGACTACCTAGACACTTCTGAAATTTCACAGCCTCGAAAGTTTCTTGCCTGCGACCCATCCAAAAATAAATCTTCAAAGATACGAGTACCCTTGAGCTGTGCTCAATTCCTCCTTGTCACATATTTGGTTTGCTGAGAGAATTAATTGGCTTTGTGGAGCATGAAGAAACAGAAATGGCAATATGTACCTCAATTAGACTCTATTTTTAAAATAATTTTTAAACTTCATAAATGATGAGACTTTAAGGACTTTAACAAGTTTGCTTGATTCACTTTGATCAGACAAGGTTAGGGACTCATTATCCGATACATGCAGCTGCTTAACAATATTAAAATATACCATCAAGTCAATCTTTCTGTAAGTGACTTGCCATCACACAGCAAGCAGATCCAAAAAGCCCTGCCATTTGCAGCTGGCAACCATCATTCTGGTAACACTGTAAGAGGCTTTCTTCATTCCACTGGTGTTTAAGTTCATGAGCCAAAACTCATCATAAATTGTCTTTTATGGCTGTCAAGAACAATGATACAGATTCTCTTATTTTGCCTTTTGTGACTTATTGGGATCCTGAGTGTCTGAGAAGAGTTTGCTTCACTGAACAGCAGAGTGAGACTCTTCCATTTTTATGTTGGAAAGACACAGCATGTGAAGTAACAACCTTAAAGCCTGCAGTCAGAACCCACTGGCTCTTTATAACCAAACTTACATCAGTTCTTAATTGTCAGATATTTTTAGCATGGCAGTGATAGAGGGTGAATGCTCCAGCTCTGAAAGAAAATGCCACCTTCTGCCAGAAAACTGAGGCTGCTTTGCCATGCACTGCCAGTGCCTAAAGGGAATATAAATGGACCGAGGAGGAATCACAAGATGTGTCACTGATAAAATAATCTGGCATCGCAAAAGGACCAGTAGCTGCGGCTCCACCAAAAGATCAATAAATGTGCAACCAGCAGCCTTTTTAGAAATCATTGCTTTCCCTCCAACATGTGGTGACAAACTCTGTGACAGCATTTACTCCATGCCACCAGCTTCATTAACTAAAGCAGCCTGTCCTCATCCACAAAGCCAACTCCAGCAGTCTATGCAAAATATTGATCTTTCTTGACTAGGCTCAGGTCAAAGATGCAATGCAATAAAACAGCTTAGGACAACTATTCCCTTTCCCACTTGCAATTAAGAGCCTTGAAACCCTGTTTCTAGGTCTTGGTTTGGGATCTGTGGTCAATTCACTCCGACCTTAGGCAAGCACATTTCAGCACCCGTGAACTCGGTGCTTGTTGTAGAAGGAGCACAGTTAACTCCTCTCAGCAGGCTGGGTGTCTGGCTTTTTAATGACTGAAGAAAATCCATTCCTCTTCGAGTTTGTCAGATAAAACACATCCACACGTGAAATCATTATATGTGAATCATTAGGCATCTGAGGATCCACGCTGGAGTTGAGTCTCCCTGTACGTCAGGGAAGAAGAACGGGCGTTCTGGAGACGATTTCCAGATCCCACCCTGCACCACCAGCAGAAGGAGTTTTACTTGCATTGTCACCCCTGGGGGGACCCACATATTTTCCTGGAAAAGGATGAAGTTTTGAACAGCAAAGAGACACAGTTTAAAAAGTTAAATCTAGAAAACAAGTATCGGTAATTTCAACTTTTAGTTTGTAGGACACAGAAATATTCCTCTGCTATTGCAAGGACCAGAATAGGCAGAAAATTTTAGATACATAAATGGTAGTGAGCTGTGAGCCCAAAAAAAGGTATTCCTGCAGTCCAAATCAAAAAAAAAATGGTAGCCACTTCAGCCCACTGTGATCCACAAAACATGGTTGGGCATAAAGGGATGAAAAATAAGTAGTAAAGCTTATAATTAATTTTTTTCAGCTCTAACTTAAATACTGAATACACAGCAGAGATATCAAAGCTCATTGAGCCAGACCCTCCATATGAGCTTAGAATCATCTTTATGGAACAGACACAGAGCATGATCATTTTTTTTCCTTGTTGGATTATTCGATCCTTCTTTGAATATTTTTTACAGTGAGGACATATAAACACCACTCTTTCTTCAGTCCAGACTGCAGCTGATAGCTGAGGTAGGTGCACCCTACAACAGCTTCAAGAAGAACCCTTGATTCACACTCTACACACTCAAGAGGAAAAACAAATTAAAAAAAAAATCTTCAGGTTCTGAAAGAAAGTAATATGAAAACAGTTCAATGTTTTAAGAGGAGTAGAAGCAAAAAAATAAAGCTGCTTGCCTCTTCAGCCGCCTTATTTAGTCTTTTATTGCTCTGCAAATTTAGACAGTGACCTATGGGGAATTCCTGTGTGACTCCAAAATTTGGAGTACAATCCTTTTCATCCTAACATTGTGCTCAGATCAGCCTCGACCACAGAACCAGGGGTTCCTGTCTCCACAGAGTAGGATCAAGCAAACATTAGCTATCCACATTATAAACTCAACCTGTTCCACTGTCTTTCCTCATGTTGTGTCCGCTTCAATTTTTCGGACAAGAACCTGAGTTTTTGTGGCATTTCTGCTACCACCGCTTTCTAGTTTAGGAGCTGAACACTGAAGGCATAGCAGTGGGCTTTTATGAAGCGTCAAGAACCCTTAACTACCTTGCACATAAAAGATTCACAGATTCCCAAAAAGTCCTTGAAACACTTGGAGTTTGAGCCTCAGCTTTGAACCAAGGAGAGCTCTCATCTTGTTTCCCATTTCTGAGAGTGCAGCTCGTGACAGCAGCATGCTGACTGTGCTTGCTTAACTCTGTGATTTCAAGGTGATTTACTCTTTGGGGGGGGGCACTGAACATCTACCTGCTGAGAGTTAAACAAAACTTCCCTCTTTCTTTACTGTTCTGGTAATCACACAGCTCTAGAAGGAACCAGTTTATATGTACCAAAAATACCCAGCCAATCACATGAGAGTAAATGTTTTTTTCCCCTCTCTTCCTTATGGAGTAGAGAGGAATAAAGGGACAGTTCTTGAGTCTTAAAGTTGGTGCCAACTCTATATATTTTTCCAGGTTTTGGCTTATGTTTTCCCAGCAGTACTCTAAGGAGCAGCTGCATCCCAGAAATTGCGAGCGTGAGCTATGCAGAGTCTCAAAACTATTTTGAAGACAGAAATGCTATTCAAGAGTGAAATATCAAAAAAAATAGGAATTTAAATCTCTGGATCTCATTTTTGCTAGGTAGGGTACAAAATGCACATTCAGGTTGTTAAACTGTCTCTTCAGACTATATTTATAGGAGTTGTATGAGTGAAGAGAGTTCCACAGAGGCAGAGAGCTTGATTTCCATGGAAAAACACCTGCTCCTCCAGCCAGCAGAGCAAGGGGATTATTTGAGCCCTTGTGGGTCAACACTGCCTTATTTCATACTTCAGGCCAACCCCACAATCCAAGAAGTGGCAGGAGTCCAATATACAGACATATATCATAGAATCACAGAGTGATATAGTTGGAAAGCAACCCTAAAGATCATCTTGTTCCAGCCTCCTGCCGTGGGCAGGGACACCTTCCTCTAGACCAGGTTGGTCAGAGCCCCATCCAGCCTGGCCTGGAACATTGCCAGGGATTGGGGGCCCACAACTGCTCTGGGCAACCTTTTCCAGTGCCACATCACCCTCACAGGAAATAATTTCTTCCTAATACCTAATCTAAACCTGCCCTGGCTCAGTTTAAAGCCGTTCCCCCTTGTCCTATCACTTCATGCTCTTGCCCAAAGTCCCTCTCCAGCTCTCTTGGAGCCCCTCTAGGTGCTGGAAGGGGCTCTAAGGTGGCCCCAGAGCCTTCTCTTCTCAAGGCTGAACACCCCCAACTCTCCCAGCCTGTTCCTGGCCCCAAAACCAGCTTTAATCTTGTTCCCAGTGCCCAGGCTGGCCCCGTGGTGCTGTACCATGGGCTGCGTCACCTCTGTCTCTCAGTGTGACTGAATCACAGCAGCAGCAAGAGCACACAGACAAGAACTCCTTATCTATCTCCAAAGCACAAGTGCTGTCTGAGTGTGGCCTTTTGTACCATGAAAATAGCTCTGAGTGACCCACCAGAAATGGGTTTTTTCCAGCAGTGAGAAGACACAGCTCAATAAGACAACATCTCATTGTAAAGAAAGTGCTTTTTGGTTTCTCAGCCAACACATACCTGACAGCCACATGCTGTGCTAACTCTTCATGTCCTGGTGCTAACAAGACCATTTCAATTTACAAAGGATGCGAGATTTAAAATACAGGACTAACAAAAATATTTTTTCAGTGTTACATGAGGCAGCTCTCAAAACTGCTCAGAACAGCAAATGGCTACCAGCAAAGAGAAAGCAGAGAGAGAGAGAAATAAAACTGCATCACCTAATGAAAGAGCAGCTTTTAACTCTCTCCTTTTTGGGTGCTTTCACCATAACTTGTTGCCATGAGCACACTAAGCCCAGAACATTGTTTTCATATTGATATGGGGAAAAAAA
>JAWWES010000081.1:146691818-146720205 GCA_035583135.1 Lophotriccus pileatus
GGCCTTGGACACTTCCAGGAATGGGGCAGCCACAGCTTCTCTGGGCAACCTGTGCCAGGGCCTCACCACCCTCACAGGGAAGAATTTTTTCCTAATTTCTAATCTAAACCTGCTCTCTTTCAGTTTAAAGTCATTCCTCCTTGTCCTGACACTTCATGCTCTTGTAGAAAGTCCCTCTCCATCTTTCTTGTTGGCTCCCTTCAGGTACTGGAAGGCTGCAATGAGGTCACCCCAAAGCCTTCTCTTCTCCAGACTGAACAATCCCAATTCTCTCAGCCTTCGGGGTTGTTCTTTTTAGCTGTCCCTGATTTGAACACTCAAGTGCAGCAGGACAAAGGTGATGCTCTGGGGTCCTACAGCCTGCACAAGCTGTAGGACACCATAAGACACCACTGGGCTACTTTAAGACAAATTCAAAGAGAGACTTTTGTTATTTTTTCTGAAAACATTGTGGCATGAACACAGATATAAAAACAATTTGCTGTTTGGCGTCTTACATAAATTGAATAATAGCAGCTAAATTATTTCTAAACCTTTCATTAAAACACTCTATTGTCTTTCAAGGGAGTTTTTTTAAAAATAACTGAGCATTTTTAAATGTCTCAGCACCTGCTTTTTCCTTTGGATTTTTAGATTTCAAAAGAAAGCTTCTGGTAATGTTTTGTTCACATGTCAAAGAGTTCTATGAGTTGTTTTATAATTAAGCAAAACGTAATACTGGGTAATTAAAGTATTAGGTTGCTGAACACTGAGCTTCTCCCATCTCTTATTTTCAAATAAACTGAAATTCTAAACACATTCTTAATTGAAGAGCAAGCAGCCAAAGAAGCCAAGTTTTACTTAGCACTTACAGTTACTTTTCCAAAGTTCTGCTAAAACGACGCCAATCGATTCTTAGGCTGATATATTTCCAGTATAAACATTTACAGCTTTCAGATGTTAAAAAGTACATAGAATGATTAAAAAACAGACTGCTAAAGCTGGGGTGGAACACAAACCCTTGGTAGAGCAGTGGTTTCTGGTACTCTGCCTCCATCCTTTTTGTCAAGTGCAGCTCCTCAATCACACACAAATACAGCAAATTCTTCCAGAAGACAGGTGCATGTTTTATATTTTAATTATTTTCATAAACATTTGTTTCTGGTAGAAAGATGGAAAGGTAAACACTGGAGAAAAGAGATAATTCAGTATTCAACATGTTTGTATACATGGAAAGCCGTTGGTTTAGGCGTTTTTATTTCAAATGTTGTTTCTCAACTCTGCTGGTAAAATCAATAACAACATGTCACAATTGTGACTGGTTTTTTTTAAAAAAATGAGTAATTACAGTTTTGTACACGATTCTTCTACATATTACAAGGAAGACTAAAGAAAAGGAATACTAAAAGTCAAATTGAATACAAATTGAATAATATTCAGAAATGAATATTATGAAAGTTACCTTTTTTGAGAGTGAGCTACTAAACATACAGGAAGCCAAGGAAGAAGTTCTGGTTCTTAAAAAAAACCAAATATTAAAATGTTGTCTTCTGTACCACCCTAGAATGATGCTGCATCAGCAGTAAATAAAAAAGGAACCAAGAAATTTACAGCCTTCCGCCTGCACAGCTTCAGTTAGACACAAAAATCAAGGTGTGGGCTGAATTTCACTGAATCAGTGAATTTATACTGACATAAAACTGCAATGAGACAGAGCTGAATGGGAACTATATTCCTGCAGGCTCAGCTATTTCACCTTCTCTAATAATTCCTGTAGACCACTGAGTTGTTGACATATTTTTTCTCACTATTAAGAAATGCTGACAATAAATGTAAATTTATATATATATATATATTTCTTGGTGATCAAAAATGTAATTTCTCCCACCTATATCACACCCTTACATATTTCTCCTACATTCCATTATGACACATCTCATGAATTTTTTACTTTTTTTAAAAAAAGCTCATTTTTCACTGAGATTATATATCTTCTCAAAATAGTAATTTTTATTTTTTTTTTTGCAATGACAAATCTCCAGTAGGAATATTCTTAGGGCTTGGGTCCACTGAGTTATCTGTTTATATTCACATGATTTTAATCATGTGAACAGTCTCCCTGACATTTAATACTTTCTGGACTGCCCTGGGTGGTGGTGGAGGCACCATCCCTGGAGGTGTTCATGGTCTAGTTGTCCTGGTGGTGTTTGGTCAAAGATTGGGCCTGATGATCTTGGAGGTCTTTTCCAACCTTAACAGTTCTGTGATTCTGATTCTGTGACACTTCTATATAACACACAATGCTGATCAAAGGCTTTAATAGCTTCTGTATCAAGTATTGTCTGGAAACATTAAAAGTTGAGCTTTGTTTCTCAGAGTTACAGAGAGGACTAAGAGATAACCCATTCTCTGCAGCTCCCTCACTGTATCACACACTAACGTTGCAGGAATAACAACCACCTCATCTTCAGTTTTTCATTGTTATTCACTACATGTGCAGGGAATCCAATTGTTTCAGATTCTTTAGGAATTAGACTCAATGTGTTTGCAAAAACAGCCCTGAAAAAAGCCTCAAGTTAAATTGCCTAAGGTAAATAAAGAAAAGCAAATTACTTTAAATTCTTCACCTCTCCACTTCCAGCACAAACACATGCTAGTAGGTTGTGCATATTGCCTGCTGTCTTTTCAGGATAATCACTTTGACAGAAATTGGAGATAAAAAAGATTAGCAGACGTAGCTACTTCTGCATATTCTCCAGCGTTTTCCACCAGACGAACAAGTCCCATATACTTGGGCACGGAGACCACTGCTACAGGTGACTTTTCATGGACCAGCTGGCCCCTTCTCACCAAAGGGCTTGTTAAAAACCCCGCCTGGGGGCAGGGCTCAGCTCAGGAGCAGGACATGTAAACTGAGTCACCTGCAGGTAGGTACATCCATCTGCACTTGGTGTTTACAGTCCCAGTGGATGCAGATGGAGCTGCCAAAGCTGCTGGGGCAGCCAGGATGGAACCACTTCTAGGACCTGCTCTGCCAGCTCCAGGCTTTTACTCCCTAATATTCAGCAGACAGGTGATCATTCCAAACAGTCCTTTTAAGACACATTATAACACACATATCACGCATACTGCAGCTTTTTATACACGTATTATAACAGCATAACACATCATGTCGTGCATTTGACATTTTTCATTGATAACACAGTTTTAGCACATTTTCATGTGCTTCAAAAGTATTTTATTCCTGGCAATTTCTCTCAGTACTTTCTGTAGATTGATCACCATCGGACAATAAATTAGGACGGTGCCCATGTACATAAACATTCAAAAAGGTCCAACCCGTTTGGATTCTGACCTGGGTTATTCTCTTGATGTGAAATGTCATGCTCATGGAAGTACCCCCTGCATTTCAGACTGTATTCCTGATAAAGCCATTTCACTTCCCACTCTTCCACTTGCATAAGAAGCCACAATTTAATACCTTCGAAGAGCAGCTGACACCTTGTGGAAAACTTAAAAAAAACATTCCATTTTGAAGGAGTTTTCATCATATCAGGTATGAGGTTTTGTTGGCTTACTCAGGATATATAACAACAAACTACTTGTTCAGCAACACCTCATTTAAAGGTCCTGTCCTCGAAGAGAACAGCAGTTTCTACAGCAACCAGATGTGAAATCTTAAGTCCGGGATTAGCACATAAATAAAGCAAAGTGTGAAGGTTTTACTATAAAGAACCAGAGAAAAACAGTCTCAACAAAGAAAGTCTAGTGAAAGAGCTATACATAAATACAAAGTTTTGGGAACTTTATCAGCTACCAATTTACCACGAATGTCTTCAGCAGTTATACTGAATATAAAACATCCTCCTCCTGTGCGCCATGAAAATGCATAATTCTCAAAGCCTGTTCTTGTTTCACATTTATCTCATGGGTTTTCATACCTCAATATTTTAATGCCTTTCTTTCTGATTCTCCCCTTTTCTTTTTGGCATAACTAAGCGGAGCAGAATCTCTCTGGAGGCTCCAGTGCCTGAGCAGTGTGTCATGTGGAAAAAAGCACATTTGGAGGAAGATCCAACATAAGGAGCATCACTGGGGCTCTAGAGATGGATTTATCAGAGGGATACATGTAAGCTGGAAAGGTCCATGGGTCTGGACAGTAAGTTGAGCACCCAGATGTGGATGAGACGACAGCACTGAATGAGAAGAGAACAGGGAAGGGTGGTAGAATATTTGCAAGGCAGTCATGGGGTTATACTTTTAAGCAGAGATTAAGAAACTAATTAATTGATTAATCAAAACAATTAACTAGATGTCAAATCATCACAGCAAATTTGAACAGTCAATTAATTCATATATTCAAAAGAACAGTAAATAATTAATAAGGAATTAAAGAGTTTGTTAATTATGTTGCAATAGATTAGTTATGCAGAAAACTGAGAAGCAATTAATTAATTATGCAGAGAATCAAATGAGCCACTAAATATTTATGTAAAGAATCCCTACAAATGGGCAGTTTAAAAGCAGATGGTGGGAAAATACTAAGATACATTTTTTTAAAAAATGTTTAATAAGTATCAACTGCTGGCTACTGTAGTTAGCTGAGCTATTAAGAAAACCATTTGAAACAAGAATGAAAGTTCAGGTCAGGAATCAATTGAGTGAGGAGAATTGGGTTATCAAATAGATTCTATAACAAAGAGTCATCCAGACATTGAGTGTTATTGACAGTTCCAAGGGGCAGGTCTGGTTTAGAAACACAGATCAGTGAAACTGAAATGAATACTGGAAACAGACCTTTGTCACAGCATTTTGTTATCATAATGTCATCACCTCTTCCCTTTGCTTACTGCCCCAGTGCTGTACCTGCATTGTGTTCAGTTTGGACTATAAACTAATTAAGATTCACGCCTTACATTCATGTGCAAATTGTCGTGCCTACAACTGTAGCATCAGACAAAAATAATACTCTGCATGAACATTATCTCCAAAGTTTAACTCCCCCACCATGCCTTCATTAAAATTGTAAATGAGCTGCACAAGGGATCCGAGAAAAAGGCTCTGTTTACTTTAGTAAGAGGGAGGGAGATTTACATTATGGTATCAGTGTAACTGGTATGTAAGTTACACAGATGTGACGCTACAAACTTGTCTGAGCGGTGCCTTCCCATTCAGTCACAGACAATATTAGGCCTCAATAAGATACAGTGTAGTGTCTACTCATAAGAGCTGCTTTATTTCAAACGCCTGATTACTCAGATGACTGAGATGAATTTTTAACACTTCAGCTAACGCTAACTCATGGGGGAAAAACCCACAGACTATACAGGTTCCACACACTGGAAGTGTTTAAGGACAGACTGGACGGGGCTTTGAGCGACCTGGTCTGTGGAATCAGAATAGGAAAGGCTGGAAAGGACCACAGTGGGTCATCTAGTCCAACCTTGCTGCTCAAGCAGGGTCCAAACCACACTTTGGTTCTATGAGTTCTGTGCTATGAATTAACACAAATTTAAAACACGAGACTGAATGTGGCAAGAATTTGCCCACGGTTACTGTTCGCGATGCCAGGGACTATCCCAGAGGAGGGAAGCACAAAGGCTTCCTTAATTTTCAAATCCAAAAGGCACTCTGGAGATCTGAGAGTTTGTTTATTAGGAGAAATGCAGGAAAACTGTATGAAAATGAAACAGATGTCAACCTCAGTAGCTGAAATGAATTAAGGCCGGGAATAGACTCAGGCAGCACTGGCTCAAGGCTTCCCAACAGTGGTGTCTCAGAGTATGGCCACTGCAAGGATGACAGGACAAGGTTTATCTCCTTCCAGCACAGGAAAGACACATGAATGACTTTGACACAAACTGCTGTTTTTGGGAAGACCCCAAGTGTTTGCAGTGAAGGTGCTGCTCCACTTTCTAGCTTCATTTTTCCATGTGGTCCTTATTACAGAATCAGGATCTGGAAGCAGTGAGGACAAACACCCACGGCAGTACGTCTCAAAGTGGCATGTACACGGAAAAAAGGCAAGAACTGCTGCTGTTACTGATGAGATCCAAAATCAGCAATGTAATTCACATCCAAAACTGCCTGTGAAAACTCCTCTTCTTAGAGACAGTCCAATTTTCCATATGCAATCTAAATACTTTCCACTTTGTCCATCACAGTCCTGCAGCCCAAAAAAGTCCATCTCAACTTGTCTTGGGCTCCACAAAGCTTTGATTTAGCTTGTCTAGTTTATCACCTAATTTCCTACTAAACAGTAAGCAAGGCTTAATTTGTTTTACTTATCTTTCTATTTTATAACCACAGCAAGTAATTATTTGGGCTAAAGTGAAGCATTTATGAGTATTTACGTAGTGGTTTTAATTACAGTGATATAGCATGGAAGAACACAGGTCTGGTGTGACAGCAGAGGCCTTTGAAAGCTGGGACATGGGATATGGTGTGAGGACAAGAAGTATGGTAGGAAAAAGGCCACAGGCTGATACTGGAGACTCAGAGCCATAAATAATTTACCAAATGTCGACCTGAAAGTGGGAAAAGCAGCCTGAGGAATATCAAAGAGAGCAAAAACATATCCAATGTATGCAGCTAATATATGCAAAATACACCCCATATAGCAAACACAGCTGTATAGTGTGTAGTTGCACAACAGTCAAGGAACAGCAAGGAGAAAAAAGAGTATCAGAAAACACAAAACCAGCCTCAAGTGGCCTGAAGAACTGGAGGATGCCAATAACTTGCTGCAACCACTGGCTGCTTCTTCAGGAACATGGGGAACATCAACCTTACGACCCAGAAAGGGAAGAGAAGGATTCTATTTATACATATACAGAGAATATGTGTGTAACAATTCAAACTATGTTGTTATTATTATTATTATTATTATTGAGACTAATATCCTTTAAACAAACAATATTTCAGTCATAGCAGCAATTAATTCTGGACTTAATAAGGGCTGCTTTATTTTTATCCATGGGGAACATTCACATTGTGCCATTCCCTTGGAAATTCAAGCATTTGCCTAACTACAACTTCAGATTATGGATACCTGGATCCAAGGTCAGGTTTCATCAGTCTCCACGGAGTGAAAATCAACTGAAAAATGTGAGTGCTCATGCCCCCCCATGGAGGGGTTTCCAAGCAGTCTCCACACTCCCCTTTTCTATCCCTACTTTCCTACATCAAAAGGAAATTCATCAGAAGGAGGTGAATTATTTCTCTTTTTACTTCTTTCCATACAGCAAGACACAAACTTTTGTAATGGAAAAAAAGGACTGCTGGTATTTTTCCATGCTTAGGAAATTTCACCTGCAAGTTTTTGTTCAGAATTTTAAAATAAAGACACCTTTTCAGCAAAAACAGTCACCCTCTTCCCCTCACACACAGAACTTCCAAGGAGATGCCACAGCAGCCTGACTTGGGGTCTGAAGCTCCAAAATTAAACACTTCAACAGTTGTGTGAACTTTGGGATTGAAGCAATATTTAATAAAGAAACATTTCATGGCCAGAAACAACTCAGAGCTTTGCAAATCTGCACAGAGCAAAAGTGAAACAAATAGATGGTGACAATATAGCACCATATTAACCTCTTTTTGTCTTAAACTGACCTCCCACTATTATTTCAAGACAAATCTCAACAGAAAGAGACAATTACCATAACTGAAAAGGCCATCATGCTCCCTTAATAGCTGCAATGAAAACCACTTTTAGAAACAACACTTTTATCACCCAGATGTTTTCTGGAAGTTGATTTGCCAAGACACCCACAGGTTACACACAGTGGAGTGAGGAGCAAAATAATTGTTATTTTTCTGACACAAACCAACTATTAATGATGTCATAAGAATACAACATGCAAACTCATTTTGGTGTTGCATAAAGGCAGTAAGCACCAGAACTGGAAGGTGTGTTCTTATAAGCTCCCTCTCTCCCAGGACTTATCTCCACACGCTGTGATTGCCCCTTGCTCTGCAAGATGCTCAGTCATAAATAAGAAAGAAAATAAAACCAGTAAATAGATACTTAAAATAGTATTAGAGATAGAGTAGAATAAGATTCTTGCCAGGTGGGAAAAAGAATAAATCAATATTATTTAACACGTTTCTGGATTGCCAACCACCACAGCACACAGGAGCTTACAACAATAAAAATACAATTTCAATACAGTACCAAGGGCGAGCAGCAACAAAATCGATCAAGAGCTAAGTGAAATGCATGAGGCTTTGGTTCTAGCAGAGAAAGTCTGTCCTCCCAGAGCAGTCTGCAGAAAAACAAGAGTGGGGCCTGGCCAGAAGTCTTAACTGGCCAGAAGCAAAACCAAGGCAAGCAATGTTACAGCCAAGGTTTAATATCTATTAATACTGAGGAGAAAAAATGCTGTTAAGTGAGAGAAAAAATAAGTAAATGTAAATGAACTATGAAGTGAATCAAAGATAACAAGCCATGCAAATACACCAGAGTATTATTTTTCAAAGGCCTCTCTGAATTCACCACAAGACTCCACATTAAGATCTTGAAACACATACAGGAGTCAGGGGCAGACACAAGAGATTTTCTTCCAGGAAGTTAAACCTAAAACATTCCGTGGAAAAGTCAGTTGCATCAAAGATCTTGCTGTGTCACCTCACTCTGCCCAAGGACTTGCAGCAAAGAGCATTCCTGTATTCACAACTGAATTTTTAGTGAAGAACTATTTTTTTCCAAGTGTTCATTCACTAGTAAATAAGAGACAAGAAAAAAAGTCATTGAATGCCTTTCCATACAGTGTTCTATCTGACTGGGAAATCATTCTTGTTTTCAGGGTAAATATAGCTTTTTACAGACACACTGAGTATCCCCCACAAAAAAAACACATGTCGAGGTTGCTGTGACTCTCAGCAGATCTGCGCATGTGAGAAAAAGGGGGAGGCAGCCTTAACCTTCTGATTTAGATAAGGGCTGACTAGATTTTCCCAGATATCTCTGCTAGAAATGATGTTTAGACAAATTCTGAGGTATTTTTCTAGATAGTCGAGAGACAAGACTGAGCTACAGACTCGACCTGGCTGTGCAGAAATCACACCCACAGTGCCTGTGCACATCACAGGCAGCAATTCCACAGCACCCGTGGAGCACACACAGACAACACCCAAATGTGTGCTGATCTCCCAGTGAGCCCAGAGACCTGTGAGTGAACATGCACAAGCTACATGATGCACATATCCTGGAGAGGAATACACAGACATGTGCCATACGTGTGATACACACACTCCAGCTGCCTCCTTGTCTCTTGGTGGCTGCAGGACAAACAGACCTACCAAAGGGCACAGAGAAATATGGCACAGAGAAACATGGGAGTGCACCACTGTCACCACCAAACAGACAATGCAAAGCTGATACCACCTGGAAGAGCAAGGAGAGAGGCACAGGAGGAAGGCTCATAGTCAGGGGAATCTGCAGGTGGAGGCTGACGAACCAGAAAACTGAAACTCATGCAAAAAGGGCCCTGATCCCACTCTCACCAGGCACAGCAGTGTTTTCACCTAAGTTAAGCCCCTCAGCTCAGAATCTGTTTCATTGGATGAATTGTAATGTCTCCAGCCCTTAAGTTAAATCAGAAATTATGAATTTTAGTATTGGGCCTGGCAGTGTGACACCACTCAGGGCAGTGTCATCTTCTCTCAGTCCAAAACTGGGCTTTGCAACCTGCAGAAGCAAAACATCTCCCTTTCCAGACCTTCAGCTGGCCTCAAGCCTTTTCCAGTTAGGCAGTCTTTATTAATACAAAGGAACATACAAGCCAAATGCTTTTCCTGCCTTACTAATCACCTTTACTGATATTTGCATGAAACCTGACTATTTTCTGAGTCCACCTGTTCCTGCTGCTCATTTATAATGCGAATGCTTAATTCTGCCTTGTTAGAACTGGCTCATATGGAGGTAATTATGTCAGCAAAAACAAAGGATCATGATTTCTAATGGAGAATGGGAAGCAGAACCTTCCAGACTTGCTATTAATGTAGTTTCTAATAATCCTTAAATAGAAATGCTTGTACATACAGACCTTTTCAGGATCTATCAACTGCATTAAAAAGTCAAATAAATGTTATTTTAAACTAAATAGCAACTCTTTTTTTTTCAAAGAGTAAAAATATTATCTCTTCTAACCTTTCTTGAATGCAACCAGAACAATAAGTAATAAAATTTAAGGTGTTTAAAAGACACCAACCTAGTTTCACCACTATGTGTGAACTTCAGAGGAGCCACAGAGACATCAGACAACTCCTCATTTGTGTACCGAAGATTTAAGTACAGTAACCAGAGCTCTTCACAGCTATTGTCTCTCCAGATCTACAGGAGAGTTCCTAAGTTATTTATAAACTGACAGGGCACAGACCCTGCCTTTGGTGGCTGGGCCACATCTACTTAAATATTACCACAATGTGTGACCTAAACTATCCTCCAGAACATTTGCCAGCACATCTTTAAAAAATACCAATTGGTAGCCTGTCCAGTCTGGTGTATCCTCACCCTTTGGTCTCCCCTGGCACAAACAACTGCTGTTACACCTGAGGTTACTCACATAAAACACTTCCAGTAGGAACAGTGAGGCCAGGGGGGATCATCCACAAGGTACCACAGAGCACAGGATTTGAATTTGCTTCAATTTTGCTGATGAATTGCATGTGAGAGAGGAAACCTGAAAGCCCTGATTGTCTAAACCTGAATTATCTCACCTCACAACAGTCAAAACTGGCTGGAGGAACCATCATTTGTCCAGCTCTCCTGCCCTTCCACTGATCAAGTTTCTGCCTCAGCAAGGCTGAAATTTGCCTTCTCTTGAAGCTGAAAGGAGCACAACAGGAAATCCTTTCCCCTGTGTGCAGAACACAGGCATAAGAGGATGCTTTTGTGTGTAAGTTTGGTACCTTTTGTGAAAAAGGAGTGGCTGTCCCACCAAAACATTTGCAATGCAGACTATTGATCGTGTGTCTCACTGTGCCACGGTTAACCTGAGACGCAAGATTGCTTCACACATCCTAATCCACATGCCCAATTTTATTTTAGAAATAAACATACTTGAGAAGGAGCTGAGAATTCCCTGGGCTCACATCAGGCCTATTCAGGAATCTATTGAATTAACTGCAGTTTATTTTTCATTGGGAAGGTACAATGGTATGTATAAGACATTCACTACTTCATTAGGAACTTTCAAATATTTCTAGTTTGAAACTCATTTCAATTTGCAAAGATAAATGCCTTGATTTTTCCCCTTTGCTTAGTAACAGCATGCAGGGTAACAGAAGCTGGGGAAGGTGGCATTTTTCTTTGAGCAAATTCTACTCAGCAGGATCCAAAGCCTTAACTGGAGAAAATCAGCATAATTTCTTGAACATTAAACGCTCAAGAAACACTCAGAGTCTCACCTTTCCGAGAAATTCTGAAAAAAAAATACACCTTTTTTTTTATTTTATTAGTATGTTAGCCTGCAGAAGTTAGATTTGATTAGGGTGGTCAATATTGCCTGGAAGTCCTGATACATAACACCAAAGAGCTCTTTCCTAGAAAACTGAGAATGTAATGAATGAACGAGGCAGAGCCGCAATGCAGTGCCTCCTCCAACAGCCAGACCTGCAAACTTCCCCACCAGTTCTCAAAAGAGCAGCTGTGATTTCTTTTTCTAATTACAATTCACTCTCTTCCCCCCTCCCCAACTAATTTTAACACAGCTTCTTGTTAATTAACGGCGTTAATTGGTAATGCCTCTTGGCAAATTCAGCAGGTTTCTGCAAGCACTGGCTCTAATATCTATGTCTAAATGCACAGTCATCCTGATAAAATTCATGAAAGATCCCTCCCTCCAGTCTTTACGTACTTCTCCTAATTCAAAAATCCATCTTCTTCTCTTTACCTAAAGACTGGTGGAGAAGCCCCAGAAAATTCTGAGAAAACCACTGCTGAATACACTATAAGCCAGAAATTAAATAAGCACACCCCATGCTAGAGAGCTCTATTCCTCAGGATATTTTCTCCTGAGGGTCTTTGGATACGCTGTAGTTACTAATTTCTGAATTTATTAGGGGGGAAAAATAACATGCAAGTGCAAACTAATTTCATCCAGCCCTGCAATTACATTATTGAGTGCTGAATCTTCTCCGAGGTTTGGAATTTAATAAATTAAGGAGTTCAAGTCACCTGTAATGGCATGGAGCTGAATTTAGCCACGACTATTACTGAGTCTATGGAAGCCACTGGGATTTAGCTTCATTGAAGGCTGTTTATTTATTTAGGCTTTCAATTATTTATTTACCCAGGCACTAAGCTAACTATAGATTTGAAATTGCTGGGGTTTATTATTTTAAATTACTTTTTAAACATGTATGTGTACGTTACAACAACGCAACCAAATGATGTCATCGCAGTGAGGTTTTTTACCAGGATTTTAGAGAAGGGAATCTTGCATCAAATCCTCTTTGATTAGCCAGAATCTCCTCTCCCAAGAACCTTGCACTGAGAAAGCACTGTGGACCTCTTTTTCAAACCAATATATGCTGGAAATACTTGCAGAATGTTACTGCACAGCTCAATATTCAGGATTTGTGATTTGAAGGGTGGTAAAGATAATACAGTAGCATCCTCTTCACTCCTGTTTTACCCTCCTTCCTTGTTCATGTTGTCCACAGTCTGGAGCAAGACAAAGGGTTTTTCAGGAAACTACTTTCTAGAAAAGGCACATGCTTTCCTGCCATCCTGTTCACTGCAGGGGTGATTCTGCAGTACCAGAAATGAGTAACCTCCCCCAGAAGTGTGGAAATCACTCCAAGCTGTGATTTCAATTTGTGGTAATAGGCATATCCAGTAGAGGCCATTCCCACTTGCCTCACTGCTGCTGTTCTCAACACAGGACCACTTCCAGCGTCCTCTGCAGTGAGGTTTGTTAACCACAGCTCTGCAACGAGACTGGTGAGAAGAGGAAGAAACCAAACCAAACCAAAAACAAAGGGCCTGAGAGCATTTGAAAGGAAATTTAGAATAAATTCTGCAGTCACATAATACTGCACTGTGCCCTGGGAAACAAGAGCTGCCAACTCAGCTACCGGTAACTGAGTAAACAGAAGAAGAGTGAAACCACTGGAAAAGAACTGCTAATAGGGCTGGGAAGAAAAGTGCCAACTGCTTCTGTAACAGCAATCACATCCACAGCAACACGTCTGCCTGACCTGCAGTACAGCAAGGAGTTCACAAGTCTCAGTCTACAGAGTAATGAACAACTCTAAGAGCTATAAATTTTTCAATTGTTCATTACAAAATGACAAACGTTACCCTGTCAGAAAGGTGTCATCACTAATTTGTCTCTGCACCTCTCTAATGAGACATGTCTTGATTTTAAGGCTTAAAAAATACACCATGATTGCACTCTCTTCCTGTTTAATCTATAAAAACACTTTTCATGGTTTTGTGTACTGTTTAAATTTTTCTTAGTGAAGTTCAGAAGTATTACTGAAGCTTCTCCCCTGCAAATCCAGCACAGACTCTTCTTTCAAAATCACCTCAAAGCTGAGAGATCACAACTTGAAGAAGAGAAAGGACTGACCCAGCATCAATACAAGAGGAAGAAGCAGCTGGGGAATAAACCCCTGCCTGATTCAAGAGTATCTTCTGCAAAAACTTCACAGATCATCAATCCAAAAACCCGCCAAGCTTATTAATTCTGTTACAATCCAACCTCCAGCACTGGGGAGAGTAGCCAAATGCATTAGCAAACCAAAATTATGTGTTAGTGAAAGTACCACGTCCGCAGAAGAAGCTCACAGAACACATCCCCGATGCAAACACAAACAGCAGCTGCCATTTGCCAGAAGTGTGTCATGATGGAGTGTGATTACCACCAGATTTCCTGAACAATTTCAGTGTGCAGCCAATTAAATATTCCATGCCATTTCACATTATAGGAGAGCTCTCAAGCTTTAGCTGAGGTGTTATATTAATTTAATAAACTTCAAAATCTGTATTTCCATACTGTAGTTCCTCTGTGCCAAAACTCTAAGAAATGTACCAGTCTTCAAAACCCAGAGGATGTTTGTCTAATGACCAGTCATACAGAAGAATTTTTTGCATGAAGAACATTTCAAACATTCTTTTTTTATTATTTTTTCTTTACTTTCAAGAAGATAAAAATTCAATCCCTAACCATGAGCCGTTTCCAAGTGTTCCACTTACACCTTCCTAGTACAAAAAGTACAGAATGAAAGAAAAGCCAGCGCATACAGCTAAAACTCAGATATTTTGTGATATTCATTGAATTTAACTTCACATGGTTAAATATTTGCCACAAATACCATACCATGGCTTGCTAATAACAGGCTGAGTTACTGCTGCCCTGTATCTACTTGCAGGAACACCATAACTTATCACAGAACAATGGAATCACAGAGTGATTTGGGTTGGAATGAACCCTAAGGATCATCTTGTTCCATGGGCAGGGACACCTTCCACTAGCCCAGGTTGCTCAGAGCCTCATCCAACCTGGCCTTGGACACTTCCAGGGATGGGGCATTCACAGTTTCTCTGGGCAACCTGTGCCAGGGCATCCCCACCCTCACAGGGAAGAGTTTCTTCCTAATATCTACCCTAAAGCTTTCTTCTTTCAGTTTGAAGCCATCCCCTCCTTGTCCTACAATTTATATTCAATGAATTTGTGCTGTGGCTTTGGAGCAATCCTGAGTGCTAATTCAATGGACAGTCTGTTTGGAAACTGGACTTTCTTTCTGTGTTGTTGTAACCCACCAAAGCTTGATGGAAATAGATGCAAATAAATCTAGAACCTTACAGACAGCTCTGGCTCTGAAGAGCATGGGCAGCTGCAGAATCGTAGTCAGCTCCACCTGACAGCAGAGAAACGTTCTCCCAATTACTGATAAGTTTTTGTAAAAGTACTAAGAGGGGTCTACTTTAAAATGTGGGCAGCTTAAGTGCTAGAATCACACAGCAGTCTGTCTTACAGCAGTGTCTTACAGGGCACCCTGCCTGCCATCATTTCTGTAGGAACTTTCCTCAGATTGACAGAATTTGGCTTTCTCTTACCAAAAAAATAATAAAACTCTTGCAATGTAAATATGTCAGTGTGTCCGGTAAACAGCTCACATGATGGCCATTAAAATCTATCAGTGGAATACTAATAAAAACTATTTCAATATAAACTTTTGATACATTATGTTGTCTAGAGCTTTATTCCACCACAGCAGCATACACTATCTTACAATTTAAGGAAATACAGCAAAGGGCATCAAATATAGCAGCACTGATCAGACAGTTCTGGCTTTGAAAAAAAAGGATCATAAAATTGAAACATGTCAACATTACTTCATTTTGATGGCCTGACCAGGGCACAGAGCAAACCAACAGAGGGAAATTGTACTTATGTGCATCTAAATATGGGGACTATCAGATGATCAATAGTTATTTGCTTGCTGTTTTTCTGTCTAAAGATTCACAACACACTAATGGCTGCAGCAAAAAATCATTGCACAGCTTCATAAATTTCCCGTACACAAAAAAAAAAAAGGCATTTTGCATTTATGAGCAAAACCTCAAGGCTGATGGTGATTCATCCTTAGATGTCCATTTAATCCCAAAAGAGGGGCTGCACAGGCCATGGCCATCTGAATCTCTCCCAACCTGAGCACTCTCTCCTCACCAAAACAAACCACAGGGAGGTTACTTCAACACACACTCAAGTCCCTGCCCTTTCTCAGTTGTGATGGTGCTGAGAGCCACGTGCAGAAGACCAAAGAGAAGACCACCAAATTCTTTACATACAGATCACCAAAAAGCTTCAAAAGAGAGAGATGCTTGGATACTGCAGTAAAATCTATGGTTTTCTAAAATTACAGCTCTCTTACCAGCTTTACACAGCAGGGAGACAGGAGACCTGTGCATTTGAAAATATTAACACATGGTCTCAAAAACGATGGACTGGCACAGGGATGAATTTTGCTGACAACAGAAAATCATCCCGAATAATCAAAATCAAAAGTTTACCGCAAAAAAAAAATATAGTGGCCTTGCATAAACCACCCTGATGAATTGGCAGCTGAAATGCAAAGGAAGGCACACAGGTCTGAAGGCTCTATTGGCCTTGCAAGGCCTTGACCCACAAGCCTTTTGCTGTATTTTCTCTCCTTTGTCCAGCTGAGGAGAGTGACAGAGCAGTTTTGGGGGGCACCTGCTCAAACCCACCACAATAAACCACCCGAGCGAGTGGGTGACAAAACAGCAGCTGAAATGCAAAGGGAAGCAGGCAGGGCTGAAATGCAAGGTAAGCACTGACAGGTTCTTAGTCAGTCATCACCACTCCATAAAGCAACCCCAGCTATGGGAACTACAGGAAATACAAATGCTCAGCAGACAACACAAAAGAAAGCAGCATGCAGAACATTAATAAAGAATAGGGTTGAAAGTAAGAGACAAAACACACTTGCTGCTGCACGGAATCCGTGGTGTGTCCCTATCCCCAGCACGGCAGGAAAGGCCACCTCAAAGAGAGCAGAACAACAACAACAACAAAAACCAAACAGTATGACAAAAAAGAAAAGAAAGGGGGAAAAAAAAAGAATTAAAAAAAAAAACATGGCACTTTTAACAGGACAAAAAAACAAGCGTTTTGATTCTATAGCTGGTAAAATAGGATCTGACACAGATGTATAAAATCATGTTTTATAAAATTAAGATGATGAGGGAGCAATTCTTTCAGAGTTCCACATGACACAAGCGGGACATGAATGAAGTTATTGTGTGGCAAATGTAAAGCAAACCCTAGAAAATACATCACAGACAGCACAGCTGAGCTGTGGGGCTTCACCACCACAGGAGGCTACAGGGTTGGGAAAACTCCCTTCTGAGCCACCAGACAACAGCTGAGATTAGAAGACAACTGGGGCCATTAGAAAGCTCGTGGGGCAGAAAAGTCTGTGTCCTCCTCCAGTAGCTGCTCCCACTGATTCCCTGGGCAGGTGGAAAAACACCTGAGGGGCTCAAACTTCCAGAAGGTGAACCAGAGAGTTCCAAGGGGAACAGAATTTAACTGGAAAGTTGAAACAAACATGACAGGACCTTACACAAACCCCCACCCTCCTCCTCCTCCCTGCTTTTGCCTGCAAAGGAGAATCTGACTTTTGAGGTACTGAGCAGTTACCTCACAGTTCCTCCTGGTTTAAAGTACTCCCGAGCTGTGCAATCCCTTTCCTTTCCCATTCAATTTACTGAACCTCAGATATCACAGATATATCTTCCTGCTCCTGGAGAACTTCAGACGGTCACTTCTTTCCCCAGAGAATATTTAAGGGCAGAAATATAGTTTGTGGTACCAAACTGTGTAATGTTCACAATCTGTTTCTCTGTAAAGGGGATCATTTTTCCATGCAATATTAAAGGAGAAATACAACAAACAGCAAGAGCTGGATAAATAGTCTCCTCTCCCAATTTAAAATCTACAGTATTTTACACTTTTTTTTTTTAAAGTAATTTTAACTGAAAGGAAAATCTAAGTGGTCATTCATCACTGGGAAGAAATGCTGTTACTAGTCTCCAAGTCTAACAGCTGAAGCCTGTGAGAGGCTGAGATCACTGCTCCCAACAAGTAAAAACCACTTTTTTTTAAAGTACTGATATAAAATTCTGGTGCTTGGTACTTCCATTGTGACAGCTTCCAAGAAAATTTTAAACCTGTGGTACATATTTAATAACGTGGATACCTTACACATCATTAACTTCTGCTGACATTTTATCTTCTCTCCTCTTTTCCTTTAATAATATTTAAATTATAGAGGCTCGTTTTAAAGTATCATTTTCCAAATCTTACAGTACTACTGCTAGTGCCTAATAGATCTGCCAGCACTCTTCTAAGGAGATTTTGGGGATGTTATCTACTGTTGCAGTTAAGTTTAGACACTTAAACAATTTGTAGATAATGTGTAGGCAACTACTTCAGAAAGATGACAATTAAAAGACAGGTACTTGGAGAACACTCAAATTCCCATTATTTTCTTCTTTTCCTGCAACCAATACACAAATTTAGAAACTTAAAACCTGAAGGGAATTAGGAAAAAAATGGTACATGCATAAATAAAACAGGCAGTGTGGTGATGCTCCCTTTTTTTAGTAAAAGCCTTTAAAATAAATAAATGTCTTTAAAATGCACCATTATAATTTTTCTACAGTTTTATCAGCATCATAATGGAAATAAATCTTCTTCTCAGGGGATCTGAATGTCACAAGGAAAGGAGGCATCGCCCTGGCTTGAGGAGAAATAAATACAAGATGGCTCAGCAGGGAAAAAAAAGGCAAGAAGCTTGATGTAACAAAGGTGATGGACACTGCCTAAAAATCTAGAAGCAAAGGGACAATGACAAAATCAAAGAATATGTAGAACAGTCTGCTTAAAACTACAGGATGAGAAAAACTTTTGAAAGCCAAGACAATATAACTTAAATGGCAGTAAAATGAAAATGAGGAATATCAGAAGCAGACCTAAAGCTTCCATCTGACGATTCGAGCTGAAATCACCTTTTAGGTTCAAATTCACTGTAAAAGGATTCCAATAAGAGTTTAAGTAGAAATATCTCCATCTAGTAACACAGCAAACTTATTTCTAAACACAAAAATCATATTTTTGTTCAACACATCCAGTGCCAGTTTCTTTTTATAAGAAAAAGGTCAACTTATAGAAAAAGAAAAGACTTTCTGAAGTATATTTTATCTATTACTACAACGATTGCGAGCAAAGTTTCCAACTTGAACAGTTACTTGTTTCAACACTGTCCATCATACAATTTCAGAGTTCATTTTATCAGCAGTCTTCAAAAAGAGAACATTAAATTTCAGTGGAACCACTAAAAATCATGTATTAAAAGACTCAAGGAAGAGGTACTCAGGTACACCAGACAAGGCAATGACTCTTCGAAGACTTCAAAGGACCTAAAATTCTATGATAAAATTGGTGATTTCAAAGATTTTTATATTACAAAAAGATTTTAAACCACAAGCCTTTGAAGTTGTATGCATATATTTGATGGCAGAAGGTTACATGACTGGCCAGCTCTCGTGGGTTTATAGTCACAAATTCAAACCAGCCATTTGGGAAGACACTGTTTGGAAGGATTGATACCTTACAGCCACATCCTAACAAAAGGGGGAGGTCTCTTATATGTGATTATCAAAATTAATGAGCTAAAACAAAAATAAAATAAAAAATAATAGGCTGTCAAATCAGCTCCAGCTGCAGGTTTCTCTTAACTGCATATTCTGATGATAAGGACCAAGCCAGTTCTTAGTTAAAGAGGTGAAGAAAAGCCCTGATGCAGAAGAGATTGATTGATTGATTCACTGATTGATTCATTGATTGATTGACTGATTAGAGGTTATGCTATTCAGAAAGACATGTTTGATAAGTAAAGTCCACGCCACTTGAAAAAGGCTGGAAGTGCAAATTCTCCATTTTGAAACAACCATAAAGAGGCACATTTCAAAAGTCAAATCTTATCTCAAGAGAGACAGTGCACAGAGACATTTTAAACATTTATGGAGAGAGCAGAAATCTCCACAGCAACCAAATTGTGCCTATTTATGAAAAAACTCTCAAAATCCCAAACATTATTTGAAGAGTACTATAGTTTTCAGAACAATCAAGCTGCACCTTACAGTCACTTTAGAGTCAATATTTATATGTCACTTCTGAATTTCATAAACCACAGTTTCAGAAAAAAACAGTATAAGACTGTAATAGTTTTAAATGTCAGTTAAAAAAAACACTGAAGATATCTTATTCCCTAAATCCAGGAAACTTTCAGTACATAAGCTGATGGCTTGGGCATCTTAACATGTGACACCAAAGGTGAAATCCTTTGTTGTCACCCAAAAATCAAGTTCTTACCATCTAAAGTAAAACCGGGATTTCATGCCCGAGAAGCTGAAACCACACCATGGGATGGGTGAGATGTTCCATTCCATGGAAATCCACAGCACCTGATGAAGCTCTTAGAAATATAACATGCAAATGGGAACTAAAATGGTTTCAAGAAAATGATTCATGGTTTTTACTCACATGAAGGACAGTGGACTGAAAGCTCAGCGTAGTTAGTCCCTGATTTTGCAAAGATAAAAAGGAGCAGCAGAATAAAGATCCCTTTCACCACAGTTAGTCAACTGTCTCCCAGGAGCACAAATATTCAGTAATTAAGAGGGTCTAATCAGCTCCCAGGACCCACCTCACCAATTCATTTTCTTAAGACTGCCAATAAATATGCCAATTACAGATAAATATAACAGAGCAAGAGATGCTCCTGTGAAGTACAAAGAAGGGTCACGTTTCATTTCCAACTGGTCATCAAATAGCTAATAAATTGTAACAGGCTTTCATTGCTTTGATTTTGAATACAAAAGAGTAAACTGCATAAAAAAGGCTTTCAAAGCAGTTGTACCACAACTCAGCCAACTCTGCCAAGTCTGGAAATGTGATAAGTACATTACTTATTCATGGAATCACAGGATCATGAAGGTTGAAAAAGACCCAAAAGATCAACTATTAATATAACACTGCCAGGTCCACCACCAAACCATGTCCCTAAACATGTGCCTAAACAAAGTGAATAACAGTGTAAAAAAAAATGTATGCTAAATGTCTGAACTCTCCCCCAAAATACCAATAGCAGGGTTAATAACCCACACCATCCTAAAGGAAACTTTGAAAATTGCAATTAGATGATAACCACAGCATTTCGCTTCTCCTTTAATCAGCCTGGTCTGCTCTGAAAAAATAATTAAAAAAAATAAACCCCCCACGTTTTACCTGCTCCACTGATTGCCAAAAGTAATCCATCTTTACACACCGAGTAATTAAATATTGAATATAAAAGGCACTGACACTATTAGAGCTTCCTCCCCCCGGCTGAGTAGCTGCACAAGTAATGTGCAGAGCCTGCAATTTTGTTTTTACTCAAGGAAATCATACACCCCTCAAGGCTGCCACAGCACAGCTGCTAATTCTGAACACCTCTCTTACATCTGGATCAGTAAACTCCAAATGGGGATGAATAAACAAGGTAGGTGGTGGAATCTAAAAGGCAAGTGAAACAAAAATAGAAGGATCTTTTTATAGTAAGAAAAGCCTGGGGGAGATCTCACCACCTCTTTTTCCCTGCTGAAAAATGCTATTTGCTTTTTAATTAAAGCTTTTTCAGTCTCTTTTTGCGGCCCAATTTTCTCTGAGCACCAGCACGTCTGTGGAGATGAAAAATGCACAGAGTAATGAATTTCAGATTTGGAAGAAGTCAGCCCTAGAAATAAAAAAAGGCTTCCACACGTAGCCAAGATTTGAAGGTGAAGTGATTTAATGGCTGACTCGACTCATTATAATTATCATTATTCATGTTGTGGTGCCACCCAGAGGCTTTGTGTTAGGTACCGTACTAATAATGTAATTTCAACCATAAATCTCTTTGCAAAACTATGCAAGGATTGAAGAGACCAGGCAGACTTTAAGTAAGAGGAAGGGCATGGCAAGAAGATGGGAAATGAAGCTTCAGCAGACTACTACCAGCACGTTATCCAGTATGGATTGGGTTGTTTAAACAGCAAAGTCAACACTTCCAGGGAAAATAACTTGGTGTAGGTCATTGTCCCAGGGAGCAAGAGAGAGGGGGCACCAAGAGTGACACATCCCTCAAATATTGCAGCAAGGCACCCACAGCAGCATGGGATGATACACCCTTCTCTTCCCCTGTGTTGTGTACCCGAACACCTAAACAGGAACAGCAGGGAAAGAAGGAAATGCAGAGTACACCAGCAAGCTGAGGAGAGATGGAAAGGTGAAGGATGAGTATTTAGGAGCAAGAGATTAAAAAAAAAACCAAACAGAGAGGGCACAATGAACTTGGAGCGAGGGAGGTTACTGTACAGCAAGTGTGAAAGGCTGGTATCAAACTGCCAGTCAACAATGTGGACAGTTCGTAATGAGTCAAAACGAAAGATGTGTGATAATTCTGGCGTAATGGAATGGCAAAAGGCAATTTGGGGCTTCCAGTGAAAATCTTCAGGCTTTTAATTTCAGATTATTCCCTGCCAGGTGACTATGTTAGAGTTTCTTCATAGAGAATTTATCAAAACTCTTTGCTGACAGCCTGTCAGTAATCTTTCATATCCAAGAAAACCCACTCTTTATATAAGTCCCTAAATTAATAATTAAAAATGTACAAATTCTGATTAGACATACCCAAACAAGATCCCTGCATCAGAGCAGTAGGATGGGGCACAGCTTACACATGTGTAAAGAGGAGGGAGAAGTGTCAAGTTACTGTCAGGAAGAAGTGGTTTGTATGATGTCTCAAATTCTGCAGGTCATATCCTTCACTCTGCCAATCACAGAACTCATGCAAACTTCTCATCAAAATATAGCTGCAGTACAACTGATATGCAACTTAGTTTTGTTAAATTGACAGAAATCTGACTCTAATTGCAACTAAAAAAAAAAGAAGAAAAGAAAAGAAAAAAAGCCACTGACTTTCTATGATGCTGTGGCTCTGCCCTGAGAGCTCTGCATGGTTTATGTTTAGTAGTGATCCTCAAACTCTCTTCAAAGGATATTCACATCTGGGATGGTAACAAGTGTTAAGTTGTTTTAACTTACGTGCTTATCAGATCCAACTAAAGGAAACAGTAATAACACTAAAATAGTTCTAATTATCACAACACAAAGTGTGCTCTTTTTGCAAGTACTTTGGGGCTCAGCTGTGGGACTGTAAAGCAAAATATTCTATATTTGCCATAAAAACCTAAACTCAGCAGTATTTATATTAATGTATATTTTCTGCTTCACTTCCTTTGAATTTATCACTGCTCATCATTTATAAGATTTTAAAAAAAAAAAAAGTCCATATTTGTGCAATCAGAAGGTTATCAAGTACCAAAAATCTTTAAGAGAACGTTTAATCAGCCCAACTTCTGTGTTCACCAAAGACAGACATTCACTTGTTCTCAAAGGCACCAGTGCTACCAGTTAAATGAAACATAACTGCAGCCACCAATTCCCAGGCAGCCCTGTAAGGATACAGGGTCAATTATTTCATCCTTGTAAATGAAAGGCTGGAAACAGCACAGCAAACACCTAAAAGCCTAACAACAGGATGTTCTCATTACACTTCATATCAATAGCAGTTGTCAAAATGAAAAGAACCGAATTCAAGCTTCATTTGCTTCCTACAACCCATTAGTAAATGTGTACGTTTCTGTTTTGATGGGCGAGGGGAGCCTTTATAGTCTCATAAATGCAAAACTAAAGAGCTAATTTATCCACTCATCAACAATGGAGGATATGGCTTGACAAGTTTATATGCCTGAACACACACCCACCAATTAAAATGGTGAGGATGGATGATCACACAGATTTCTGCTGTACCACGTTCAGCAACCCTGAGAGGCTGTCATGAAAATCAGAAGATCTTGACCCTGGAGAAGACATCTGCTCCATCTCCTTTTCCCACAAGAGCATCCTGCTACACCTAATAATTTGCGAGACATTTCTGTCTGGTTGGATCTCAGAGGCTTCCACGGTGAAGCCACCACGGTCTCCCAAGACAAACCCTTCCATAACTTTGTGATTTCTTTTTTTTTCCAGATCTACAGGATAAACCTCTTTCCCTAGAACTTTACTTCAATATTGTTTTAACCAGAAAAACAAACAACCTGTTATTTTTGCCCTTCTCTTTTACAACAGAGGTGTCGTGGTGGTTATCAACGCTGTTTTCATCGCAAATACAAACCATAACACCACACAAGCCACTAAGAAAAAAATTAACTGTATCCCAGCCAAAATCAGTACAAGAAGTAACATATTAGAGGACTATTATGTACCTCCTGGTCTTTTGTCAAGTTAAAAATCCCCAGATTCTCTCATTCTCCTCTCAGACCACGCTGTGCAGATGTATAAACATAATCATGACTACAGTCTGAGTTCTCCATGGTCTGTACCCTATTGGAAAGGCACAACAGAGAATCAACACAGTGCTCCCACCTAAAGTCAGCAGTTTGTCCTCATTCCTGTAAGAATTCTTATATTTTTCAGGCCAGTTCTCCAAGTTTCCCTCCCAGCTTCCTTACATCTGCAAATCTAATAACAATGTGTTATTTCACACGTTCATCACATCCTTCCAGTCTCACAAAGAACCACTCCCAACTTTTCCATAGGTGGTTTTCCAAGGAGTTCTGCATTTGCTGTACAGAAAAGTAACCTAAATCATGTGTCTTCAGCTTAAAGTGTTATGAGAAGGAATGTCAAAAACCTTACTAAACTCCCCAAAATACATCATCTAGTGGCTCTTCTCTCTCCTTACAGATCATCACTTCCTCCTGGAAAACCAGAGCTTCCTTTTCAACTACTTCCCACTCACTGAACTTTATTCTCTTGCTTGAGGGTATTAATGCCTTTGATTAGCCTTTTTTTTTTAATTCAAAAGGATACCAACAGTTTTATTCTGTATAACAGTCCCAAGGGATGAGGTGGGCATACCTATACATCAAAACCTGCACGACCCTCAGTCAGATGAGCAGCACACATACGAAATTCACTAGAAGTGCCAAACAACTGCACTCAGAAAATTTGGCTGCTTGAAAGAGTAGAAAAATGACACACATGGTATTCTTTACAACTGGATCATGGGAAATAGGCTGCTGCCCACTTTAAAGGGTGAGTGCAGGGCTCATTCTTGGTGGACTTCTGGTTTATGCCTCCTTTTGTGCAGAGCTGTGTGGCTGTGCCACATGAGACCGCTTCCAAAAGACAGTAACAAATGGCTTTGTAGGAACACTGATATTTTTGTGAGTCAAGGTTTCTTGCCTGCCAATGGCTGTAGATTAAACTGGCTGACTGTGCAGTTAGCAGCCCTCTTTTTCAATTATGTACCCTCACAAAAAATTCAGGTTGACATGGGTGTCAAAAAAAATGAAAAGGATACACCATACCTAAACAAAGCACTATATAAAAAGATAAGAGATTTATATTTCTAAACTAACAACAGCAAAACACAGCTACCTTATCTGAAAGCAAATATGCACCAGGACAACTGCTAAGTATTCTTGAATTGTTATTTCTTTTTAATGTCATATTTTAATCAGATTCATAGTGGAGTATCAAATGTCTTTCAGCTGGGTGGTTTGAAACAGAAAATCAAAGAAAACGAGAAGCAGGAGTGTAGCAAACAGGTAGACATATCCTAGTTCAAAAACTGGGATTCCCTAGGTGAGAGCAGCTCTACATTCACTGTAGAGAAAAATTAGCATAAGAATATTAAGGAGAAATGGGGAATGGTATTGCAGAATTACTTAAGAACTTGCTGTACACACACCCCCTCTCTGTGAGCAGAGCTTTAGAGAAGTGCAGGGATTTTAGAAAGCACAGAGATTTTAGAAAATGCAGGCTCCTTCCTGAGACAGAAATTCAACTGAAAGTGAGAAGAAAAACATTTTGTCCTGCTTTTTGTGAAATAGAATTCACACTTCTAAGAGCTGAGCAAACAGGAATTTTTATACTTTCACATCACAGGCACGGGTCTCCTTTAACACAGCTCACCCAGTGGAGTTCTCAAACCCAAAAGGAAAGAAAACCCAAGGGATTTGTCAGTGAATAATAAGAGAGGTGCTATGGAAGTGAATCTTCAAGACAAGAGTTCCTGATGGAAGGCTGTTCAACACCACACTTCCCACTGCATGGGGAGCATAGAGGAAGTCTGTGAAAAGCAGGGGATAGTGGTCCCCAGCTGTGTCTTTTCCATGCTTATTCCAGAGTCCCAAAGACCACAGCAGTAGCTCTTAGTATCTTCACCTTACACAGCAAAAAAACCCCACAAATATTCAAGTAAAATTTCAAGAAGATCGGTGTATTTCACTGTAATCACAACAAAATGCCAAATACATCATGCAGAATTTCAGAAGTTAAAACTTTACAGGGGAAACTTGACAGGTTTGATACAAAATTCAGAGGTCAACCCTAATGGCCTATCTTTACACATCCTTCTGCTCCCAGTTCTTTCCTCTATCCAAAGCAAAAATTGCAGCAAAATAGAAGTAGCAACAGTTTAACTGCAAGACCATTAAACCTTTAACAACAATCCTTCCTTGGATTAGCAAGAGAGAAATCATTTTATTATTCAGTACTTGCTTAGGACCACCTGTGATTGAGATTTAGTTCTCATATGTGATTATTAATCTCATCAAGATGGTTGGGAAGAAAGACTTTATTGATAAACAACAGTATTTTTCATCAAATCTTTTGTGATGAAAGAAAGCAGGCCCAAAGAAAATAAATGACATCCCATCTGGTTTAAAGCACACGGTTATTATCCTTCTGTAACAAATCTTGTTCAGATCCAAAGAATTACACACTTCAGTACTCCTCCCTGTGCTATAAAAATTAGTTCCAGGGGAAAATCAACTGACAATAAGCAATTTTATAACAGTGTGACATTTATAAAAAATTAATGTTCTGCTAATTGATTGGTTGGAGGGAAAACATGGAGCAATCCAGCTAAGTTTGAGTTTGATGACAATGCCTGCAGAGAAAAAAAGGCAAAAATCTCTATGTATCTGTCTCAGATTTGCTCAAGTGTATCAGGTTTCATAATTAAACAAGGTTTAGTCAATCAAACCATCTCCAAAATAACTTGTCCCTTTCTAATAACTTTTTTTTAAATACTTTTTATTATTTCAACCAGATTTGACAAGATTGGTAGAGTTAAAAGTGTAATATTCTGAAGAACTTCTTGAAAAATTAATGTTACAGAGCAGAAAAAGCTCACCAATTCTCATACTAAGCTAAATGCAAGAAGAAGCCACTCTTTAGCTACTACATCCAACATTTTAGTTTTCAAGTACCCCTCTCCATCCCTACCCAGGAAAAAAGAAATCAAGCTCCCTACATCTCCAAAATGTCACCTCCCATCCTTGGTCAAATCTGGTTGACATCTTGTCAAAAAATAGATGTATCATTGGCCTCTTTCCTTGCTCACGTAAAAGCTTAAAATTACCTAAATCTTCCTCTGTTTTTTCTCTTTCATTTTTCTTTTCTTTCTTTTTTTTCTTTTTGTGTGTTTTTTAATTTAAGCTCATCCAACTTCCACATCAGACCACGCTGCCCTCCTTCTCACAGATTGTGAATGGACGACAAAAATGCGCATCATGAAGATGTGGGTCAGAGTCTGCAGCAGACAGGAGAAGGATGACACTCAGGGAGAGACCTGGCAAGGCTGCAAGAGGTTCTAGGCAGGGAAAAACGCATCCCCAAGATTCATCTGTTCCCCTCCCCTTCTCTTCATGCCCGATTAAGGAGAAAGCATGAAGCACCTCTCAGAGCCCCACCAGAACAGTCAATCTGGATGAGTAATAGCAAGCCAGGAACTTGGGAAAGATAAACTGGCCTAAAAAAGTTGGCTTATGTTTGTGTCTACTGAATTCACTGAATTTTAATAAAATATATACTGCATTTTTGGCATATTAAGTGTATTTTAGTTTAGAAAAAAAACAACCTTTCGTTTCCATACTTAAATTTTAATTAAAAAATACATTCAATTCCATGCTTTAAATACAGCTTTTAATTTGGCTCCCAATAGCTATGTCTAATGGTAAGAGGTTTGCTCTCCACAGCTCCCAAGAGTCCTGGACCTCCTACTGACAAGACCAGCAGCTGAACTAAATCTTTACATTAATGCAAATAAAAGCTCTTATGGGGGTTTGGTTTTGTTTTCTGAAGTGGCTGAACCTGAAATGGGAGATTATCAGAGCTGTTTCGGGTCTGACACTGTCTGAAAGTCCACAGCAAAACCTTTGTGTTCAGTTTAATTCTTTCACTCGGGTCTCAAATGAAAAAGAAAATTCATATTTTTAAAGAGGAAAGGAAAAAGAAAAACCTTCCTGTGTCATTTTCAAAAAATCAACATATCGACATTACAAAAAAAGTAATTTTCTAAATCTATGTTGAATCTTCCACTTTATAACCAACTGAAAAACTAGAGACAAGATATGGGACTTGAAACTTTTCCTCTGCTTTCAGCAGCAGAAATTAGCTGTGCTGAAATTAGCACTAACTAGTTACTAGTTACTAACTAACACTGTTATCAGTGATACATCTTATCTTGTCATTTGGGGGCCTTTTTTTAAGTATTTATTATCAATGCATTTTATTGCAACTATACCTCTCTTTTTAATTGTTTTTGAAGGCCTAATTTGCACTTAATTTGACATTTCATTATGACAAAATCCCATTTCTTGCCATCAACTACGATAAATACTTCAAAATAAATTCACGGAGATAAGTTATTTTAATAAATAAATGCAAGTTGGACAGTTTTTGAAGCAGTGCTAAAGAATCTGCTCCAACTGCTC
>JAWWES010000081.1:146725222-146805362 GCA_035583135.1 Lophotriccus pileatus
GAGCAGGCAGTCACGTGTGGGTTTCTAACATATTCCAGGAAGAACTGATTCTTGATATTGTGCATATTTCCACTTTCAAATTCTATTCTGTCAACTCACTTTGGAACGGAAGAAGAATGAGCAAAAACATAAGCAAAAGTAGAAATTATTTTTACCCTGGACACAGAAAGCAACAGTGCAGAGAAGATAAGCTCTCCCAGTGTGTCAGGAGAGAATTTGGTACAGACAGAAACAGTAAAATACACAGCTTAAAGTAATACCTTTTGTGATAGTTTTGCTGCAGTTACAGACTGCCTAGAGCCAACAGAAAAGCCCAAGACAACACAAGTCAGCGCAGCTCAGGGTAAGATGCCTGAATGAGCATCCCTAAGAAAGAGGAATTCACTCAAGTGTGAGACTGTTTCTGGTTTTAATTCTGATTTTATTATAGGTCTCCTCTAGGACCTGTCTCTACAGATCTGTGTCCCATTTATGCATGGAGTAGAAAGAACTACACTGTCAAACGGGGATTTATAAATTAGAGGAGCAGTGGGAGACTTCCTAGAGGTCAAATTTCCTGCAAGAAATATAAAAAAGTAATTTTTCCAATATAACGGGAGAAGGGCTGGTCTTGCTGGATAGGGGATAGAATGAGGAGCTGGCAGATAAGGACTTTACTGCTGTGCTCCTGATTTCTTGGGGCAGAATTTGGGGAGTTTCTGACACATTGTCAGAATTCTCCCTTAGAAATATCAGCAAAACCCCAAAAGGATTCAAGGTCTGGATACCCTTAGGTTTTGAGGAGCCTGATCAAGACACTGTGCAACCTAAAGACTCTCTGATAATATTAGATTGATGCCATAAAATTATTAAAGAGTGATTACCATGAAAATTGCTGCATTTTAAGACCTGAAAGAATGAAAGCTTAAACCATCAGATAAAGCAGTCCAATATGAAGCATTTCGTAATTAAACATGTCTGCTCTTAATACACTTTCCATGGGAGGACTTGCACTAATATCTACCATGAATTCTTGAAAGCCAGAGTGGGTAAACAACTGAAATCTAGTGAAATAAATTTAAATTGAGTCTATCCTGTGGTAATTTTTTATAGAGAAAATGGTCTTATTTTGCTTGCTTTCTTAGGCAGAACAGGAACTACAGAAAATCAGAGGGGGAGGGATGTAACTAAGAAAACCCACAAGGGAACTTTGACTCAGTGTGTGTAATCACTTCACACTTTGTTTTTAATATTTTTTATTTAATGTTTTCCTAGAGAATTGCTTTTCTGAATACAGTTTTACATTTCTTACTTTTCTGTACCCACACAATGAACTGTAACAAATACTGTTGCCCACTCACTCAGCCAGAATTAGTGGAAAGTACATACTGAGCAGGGAAAATGCAGTTAATCTCCTCTTCTGAAACAAGGCTCAATGGCAAGAAATTGGAATGTATAAGCAAAAGTAGTGAAAAAATAAAATTGTTTAGAAAATAGTCAAAACAAGTCATAACTGTAACTGCATCAAGTCTTCAAAGTACACACTTAAGAGAAGCTTTGCCTTAAAAAAAAACTTATGGAGAGAAGATACTAAATGGTTCAACAATTTTAAGAAAAAAGTTATAAATTATTTTTGTAAATCGATGTTGTAAATTATTTTTGGAAATCGATGATGGACTATTCAAACTCTTTCCAGTTTTATAGAATCATAGATTGGTTGGGATTAGAAGAGACCTTGAAGACCACCTCGTTCCAACCCTCTGCCATGGACAGGGACATCTTCCACTATCCCAGGTTGCTCAGAGCTCCATCCAACCTGGCCTTGGACACTTCCAGGGATGGGGCAGCCACAGCTTCTCTGGGAAACTTGTTCCAGTGCCTCACCCAACAAATTTCTTCCCCATGTTCAGTCCAAATCTACACTTTTTCAGTTTTAAACCATTTCCCGTTGTCCTGCCAAGACAGGCCTTGCTAAAGAGTCTCTCTCCATCTTTCTTAGGAGCCCCCTTTAGGCACTGGAAGTTGCTCCAAGGTCTCCCAGGAGCCTTCTCTTCTCCAGGCTGAACCATTCCAATTCCTTCAGCCTGTCCTCACAGGAGAGGTGCTCCAGCATCTCCTTGGCCCCCTCTGGGCTTGCTCCAACAGGTCCACATCTTTTCTTGTGTTGGGGAGTCCAGAGCTGGACACAGAGGGGTTTTACAAGAGTAGAGGGGCAGAATCCCCTCCCTCGACCTGCTGCCCACACTGCTTTGGGTGCAGCCCAGGACGTGGTTGGTTTCCTGGGCTACAAATGTCCAGTTTCACACTCTAAATTGTATTTTTACTTTCTATTATTATGTGCAACACCACACATTTTGGTTTTGTAAAGCTTTCAAAACTGTTTTTTTTAATTCTTTATGGAAAAAAACCCAACAACGATGCACAATATTTCATTTAAAGAGAACAGGTTTTAAAATCTTGATAGCAATTATTAGAGGGGGAAAAAAGGTCTTCAGAAAAAAACCTCTCCCTTGGTTTAAATGCTTGTTGATCAATTTGATTTGTATTTTCAAAAGCACTTGTGGTAGCCATCATGTACAGATGAACTGCCAAACTGGAACATGAAGTTGGTTAAATTCAAGTGGATTTTTGTAGTTAACAGCAAAGAAAAGCTATCATTCCAATACATATAATCTCCAATACTGTTCCAAAATATGGAGGTACTGCTAATAAATTTCCACATTGTTGCCTCCCTGACATTTTTTAGCTCATGAAACTGCAATTCACAAATGGAAGTGGCCAATAAGGGAAAAAAGTGTCAACACATGAGAACAAGTTTTCCATAATCTCAGCAGCAGGCAAATGCCACAACATCTCAAATAAAGAACAACCTGACTTTTCTGAACTAAAATCAGATCACTGCTGGTTTCCCAGATGATCTGACTTCCCAGACCACTTTTCCTATCTGCTGTATGCTGGTCCCATGAACTGAAGAGCATCAGGTTTCCTAAAACATGAGAACATGCAACTGATTTTTCTTTTCCTCCTACTGAAATATCATACATTGTTTTCTGTGCGACTTTCCTTTATTTTCTGCTCATTCTTTCTTATTTTTAAACCTTTTGGAGGTAATTTTTGAGATTAAGCCCCTACTAAGATGAGATGGTTTTTCTAAGAGCCTTTGTCACTGAAGAGAACAGCAAACATTTTCACCTCAGGGGAATCTGGAAAAATGGAATTAAAGACCTACAAAATAATTTTGAGGAGCACAGGTCAGCATAAATGTCAGTATTATGAATGGCCAAGTAAACAGACTGGGGAGAGAGAGAGGAGAAAAGGGTGGGTCCTTAATTATGGATTGTAATGAAACATTAAGATTCTTTCTGAGGTGAAGAGTGATGCTGTTTGCTTGCTGGGGCTGATGAATGCCACCAATTTTGGTTCAGTTTCACTTTGCTAAAGGGCTTTGAGAAAATTTCAGTGGCAGAAAACACAGCAATTATGTCATTATGGCTCTTTTCTATTTCTGAGTTGGAAAATAACAGGTGTGTGTAATAAAATTCATCAAAGAAAGAGGTAAGGAGGATATTTCAGGTGGCCCAGGGAGAATCATTCAAGAAACAGGTTATTGAAAAGCATTGTACTAAACAGCATTTGCAGGGCACATATTATTTAGATAAACTCACATTATTTAGGACTTGATTACAACCTCCAATTCTTACGCAATTCATGTATGCAGCAGCAGAATTTATAGGCTAATGGGCTGACTTTATTTGTCAGTGTTTGCCCTGAGAGGACCACATTAGTTTGTTCACTCACAGATTCACAGTTTGTGAAGAAAATTGTCTATTTCATGGTATCTCTGCTAAAGGTTTTCAGTAAATTACAGTAAAATTATCCTAATTGTTCCAGTTTAAAAAATACAAAAATAAAACAAGCAGAAATCCCTTCCATAATCTGTTGCCAGTTTAGAACTCAAGTTCCATATTTTTGCCCTCTTCAGCATTGCTTTCCCATTCATCCTTTGTCACAGACCTCTAACATGCTTAAGAATACTGAAATATCACATATACAAGACAATTCTAACCAAAAATTTCACGTCCCAACTCTGCCCAAGGTTAGAGTAATATAAAGAGCTGTTTCTTTGCAGTATTTCTAACTTCCTATTTAGTTTTGAACTTTTTTTTTTACTTCTCAACAGCCATACATCAGACTTTGACAGATGGTACGTGCACCTTATAAGATTTATGAACTGCTCTTTATGAAATGTTTCTAGAATTCGGTGCAAAGCTTGAGTAAGCAATACAGAAGTTTTAATCAAACACATTATGAGTTTTATAAACTTGCAAAGCAGCTAGTTAGAGCATGTTTTCATCCCTTAAGGATTTGCTTATTGCAGAGTAACCAAAATATTCAAGATACCTAATTACTTTATTAAAAAAAAGGAAAGTCCTTCCTTTGAAATATTCATTCATTTCAATATTTCTTTAGGGCTTTTTCACATCTTCCTGATACTCAGGATTGTTCCATTTAGTGAAAAGCAAAAATGCAACACCAACATGCTTTCCTTGCAGTAAGTATATATCCTACTTTCAGCTTGGGAAGTAACAGATGAGGGGGTTGGGTTGCAGGAATGAAGAAAACCAGTCATAGGCTTTATCCCATTTAAAGCATTATTAGGCCATGCTCTCTATATTCCATCTGTACTTTATGTTGGGTCATTAACACTCAAACACACAAGATATGAACTAAGAGAGCTGGTCCCTCCCTAAAGATGACCCAGAATCCTTGGTGTCCACCCAAGGTTTGGAAGGTACCGACAACCTGAGGCCCCAGAGAGCTGGAGGTGCCTCAGCATCTCAAAACCTGCAAGTTAAAACTACAATGAATCCTTTTTCTTTTTCTTTTTTTTTCTTTTTAATATATGGCTTTAATATAACCATATTCAAACTTTAATTTGGTATGCCTGGAATGGTAAATAGCAATGCACCATAATCAGCTGTTATTATGAAGAATGAGTTGCCCATAATCTGTGTAATAGAACCACTCTCCTGCTAATCCATCAAGCACTTTGCCAAGGACACTGCAGGGACACTAAAAGCACCAGTTTCACCATGGTAGTATTTCTCCTCAGTATGGAAGCACTTGTTGGTATAAGGGAAGAATATAATTTGTTGTGACTAACAGCTTTCATCTTCTGAAAATAAAAATCACCACACAGCAAAGCTCTTTTCTGCTGATCAGCTGTTTTACCACTGTTAACACGTTCAAGCTGTAAGGTTTGCAGCTATCCAGAGCCGGGCCCCAGCATAGGTTTCTCCCAGAATTTTAGCTCCTGACAGGCAAATCAAAAATGGAAGTGACTTGATTGCAATGTGACACTGGATACGGGGCAGAGCAGAAGCAACAGAAGCAAACGGCCCACTGAAACCGCGCCTTGCCAATCCGCTTCTCTGATTACTTTGAAAACCTTTTTTATTAGGCAGCATCAAATTCTTTCAAAAATTCATGGAGATCACTTTTTTTTCCCCCTCTTTGAACTCTGCAGGAATCATCTTCAAGCAATAAAACTGTATAGCCTGCCAGAAAGGGGGGGGGGGGGGAAAGTGCACTTTTCTCCCGCTCGCAGCACTGCAACATTTATGAACCAGTGAGCTTTAGTGAAAGCTGCAGCATTCAGCTTTTCCATGGAGCATGATGAGCTTTCCATAAATTGCAGCCACGTTTCTCCTAGAGGGATATGAATAAAGTCTATTTATAGAACATTCAGCAAGTGGATGCAGGGTGAAAATATCACTTGTGTCTTCAAAGACTAAATTAGCGAGTTTCTGCATCCTGCATTCCATAATCTTGTCCACAAGCTTTTCTTCTCCTCCAAATTTTGAATTTTTTTTGCACAATCACGCACTAATCATATAAACTACACTGACCTACATACAGCCTCAGCAGACTTTTTGTACATGTGATACACATGGATAGAAACACTATAAATAGAAGCACATAAAACTGTGCCTAGAAATAGAAACAGCAACGATTTTTTCTCGGAAAAAAAAATGTGAAAGCAGAGGAAAAAAAATATGAACCTCCTCGAATGAACACCAAGATGGTTCAGGTAAAGGAACAAAGACCACTAAATCTTGAAAATTCCCAGTTTATCTTGGCCACTTTCATTTAGCTGCCAGGAACAGAAACCTGTGCCACAGTGTGACAACCACAGGTAACACTAAAAGCAGTAATAATTGTTCAGCCAGAATTCATTGTGTGGTAAGATCCTGTTTTTCCAAGGAGATCAAACATCCTCACGCTTTGCTTTAACTTGACATACACAAAAAAAGAATGTTCCTGGACGAGCTGGGCTTAATTCCAAAATTATTTTTTCAGGAAAAAAAAATAAAAAAGAATGTGCATAATTGGGAGCCAAAAGCTCTTTTCTTACAACACCATGCTTTTGATTCTAGCTAAAAACTAAGAATAATAGTCAGCAGGGTGTGTAAGTCAGGGATACAAATATTGCTAATGCTGAAACAAATGAACTACTGTCTTCAACAGAGAATTAAAATTTAAAAAATCACCTGTTTTGACAAGGCCTGAGGCTGTTAAAATTCCATGTGCCTTTTCTCTCTTGGAATGATATATGAAGCCTTCAGTTGATAGGATGTTCTGCCATAGGTTCTATTATTAAGCCATGCGAAGAGGCATTGGCAATTATTACTGATTTTATTTTAGGCATCAGTACAGAAAAGTAGGTGGAAGAAGTTCTTATCAATTAGTTCTCTCACTCTTTCCAGACTGATGTCCTAAGACAAAATGCGACCATCTTCTCAAAGGAAGAGTGGGTTTTCAATACCACAAAAGGTCAACCACTCTCACAAAATTAAGTTCTTAGAAGTTCTGGTGTTATTTAGTGGGGGAAAAAAACCAACAAACTAAATAATAACATGATAATATAGTTAGCCTGGCAACCAGCTTCCAGAAAAGAACTGACTCTCTAAAGAAAATACCAGAAAAAGATCATTAAAATCTCTGAGATGGAGATGGTGACAGGAAGAATTCTCAGGGTGCCCAGGAACAAAAAGGGGTTTAAAATACAGAAAAAGCTATTACACTTTGCCATAGCTCAGACAAAAATTAGGAATCCTAGGAGTTAGTGCTGGAAAGCTTGGACACAGCATAATGCCTACAAAAGCTTATTTAGTACTGACATGTAAGTCTGGATGCTTAAACCCCACGGGATCAGGTTCTTGGCTGAACAAAAGAACCGAATGGAGAGCAGATTTCCTGCAACATCTTTAAGGCAAAGTGGCCTGGTTTTAGCATTTCCACAAGAGACACAGCTAAGACCTATCGGTCTCTGTGTCCAAAAAACCACACATGAGATTCACCAAAGAAATATGAAACATCCTCTAAACCTGGATCTGCAGAGTCAAAGAGCGTCACTTTCGCGCAGTTGCCGGCACGTCCTGACACGCCTCCTGCAACCATGTGCACCATCACCACAGCAGGACAAGAAAATGCTACAAGGAGAGAGAGCAGAGCAGGGCAGAGCTAGGCAGGCCACTGCTGGCTCCCTTTCCATGCACTGCATGACTTATTTACAGGTATTAATAAACTCTGCTTGTAGTAGCGCACAGCCCAAAATTCAGGGACAAAGAAAAATACAAACATGCAACTGTAAACACCACAAATCTCCCCACAGTGTGCTCAAGTAAATCTGGATTATTTTCATGTATCTGTGCTGATCAGCAGGAAAAGCACAGAATACAAATACATGCTGGTTCGGATTTGGGTTTAGTTTGGGGTTTTTTGAGAATAAAAATCCTGTTGCGGCACTTACAAAAGATGATGTCAGATGCTTTAACAGATGAAATGACATAAGGGGAAAACAGTTACCTACCAACAAGGTTTCGTGTGTTAACCTTGCACCTTGTTAACACCTCAACTAAGGCAACAGATTCTGAGCTCCTGTTCTAGAAAAGTGACTTAACTCTCACAACTTGTTTTCCTTTTCCTCATCATAACCCTATGATGTTCTTCATCTCACCTTAAAATCTAAATATAAATAACGTAACTAGTGAAGAAAAATTTCAGGGCACGTCCCAGGCCTCTGCAGATCTCTAAAAGCAAATTAACTGGAAGAGCTGGGGTGGAAACATGGAATCAAACCTGGCTACAGATCACAGGCTGATGTTGGGAAATTACAAAACAATGATGGTACCACTTGGCCCAACTCAGCTTTTCTTTCTGATAGTAAGACTGTCCCTGCTCTGAGTGGGGTCTGAAGAGAGAATGGCACAGGTCCACCCTACCTACATGGCATTGTTTTGTGCTTTTCAACTTCTTTAGAACTTCAATAGCCCACTCAAAATATCCCTTTCAACAAAACTAAGCAAAATCAACCTATCCAAAGCATCACAGTGAATTAACCATAAAGGTGGAAGACAAAAACAGATATTCCTGTAAACATCTATTCCAAACTACGCAGCAAGAGTGCTAAATGAAAGATGCTACAGTGAAGTCTCTGCACAACATAGAGAAGAAGGCTTAGATTAGATATTAGGAAAAAATTTTTAGGTGTGAGGGTGGTGAGGCCCTGGCACAGGTTGCCCAGAGAAGCTGTGGATGCCCCATCCCTGGAAGTGTCCAAGGCCAGGTTGGATGGGGCTTGGAGCAACCTGCTGTAGTGAAAGGGGTCCTTGCCCATGGCAGGGGAGTTGGAATAAGATCACCTTTAAGCTCCCATCCAACCCAAACTACTTTATGATTCTACGATTCTACAAGTCTAAGAAACCAGAAACAGTATAAATACTAAATAAAGTGCTTCCATCTGCCTTTCAAGGAAAACTTCATACACAAATAACAACTGTACAGACCTCCATACTCTCCCACATTATTATGTGGGCATCATATTTGACTCCAGTTCTGTATTTCCAACCCTCTGGGACAAAGCAGAAACATCTGCCTTTATTTCAGCTGCCACTCTAACAGTAAGTTTCAAGATAAATCACCCTCTATGAATAATTAATACTGCTTTCTCCGTTAGATTTGTGATTATTAAGTCATTATTTGTTTGTTTTCGCTGATGATTAATCTGTTTTCCCTTCTCTCATTTAGTCATACAACTCTGGAGGAAAATTAAACTGTCAGATAATTTGCAAATTCCAGTTAGAATTGAGCAGTCATCTCTTTAAGAGTTTTGTATTTAAAAATCTCCAGCTGAAAAGGTATATAGACCAAAAGATGTTCTGCAGTGGGGTTTCATGTGCACAGACACAGCCTTGGATTGGGACACCCTGCAGCAGTGGGAGGTGTTGAGGTTGGTGCACTGAGGCCCAAAGAGATGAGCATCAGTCATCAGACAATTTTTAACGAGGATCACACAAAGAAGGGTTGGGACAGGAATGAAGCAGATTCCACATCTTTAGCAAACTATTTCCTCCTGCTTTTTGGGAACAGGAGATCTGAGTCTGTAATTCTCAAAGCAATCAAGGCATTCATCCCCCCCAGCCATTCCAATCAACAACGCCATGGAAAGCCACCAGCATTTCTCACTGGGTTTGTCTCCTGTTGGGCTGGTCTGTTCAGTCAGCACAGGGAAGTCTGGCAAGAGGCAACACTGCAACAAATTAGGTAGCAAAACTGCACAGTGTAATTGAGGAAATAATCTGGAGGAAGACTTGATAGTCTTCCTCCTTGAGAGGAGGAAACTGTTTTCAGAGAGATCAACTCTTTAATTTGACTTACCCGACAGCTAAACAAACACTAGAGCCAAAACCCAGTACACAAATCGGAAGTGGGGAATGCAAAAAGACTGTAGCAGCCCTAATCTTACATCAATAGAAAACACTCCTCAAACTACACTTGAGGAAAGAGAAGGAAAACGGGAGTTTGCAGGATCAGGAAGACACAGGGAATTAGACATTCCATCAGAAGTTCCTCTGAGCCCTGACACTGAACTGGAATAAACTGAGCAGAGGTTTCTGGATGCTTTATCTGCAATTAAAAATAAAACCTCTTCCTAGAGGTGACTTCTTGCAATTCCAGGATCATGAAGGTCTTTGGACAGAAACGTTGCTGTGATGCTGAGGAGGATATTCAGAAGTCTTCATGTTCAGAAGGACACAAGCCTAATGCCACCTCATTGCTAAGCCAGTGGCAGCTAAAGGGAGTAACTAAATAAGATCTGCTAAACAGCCAAACTACAAGTGAAAGAACTAGCCTGACACACTGATGTGTAAATAAAGATACTGGAAGTAATTCAGTGGAAAAAACATTTGCTTTGCTTATTATCAGGGATATTGCCAGAAGCAAAATATACTCACATACTTTTAGTTTAATTTCAAAACTGGTGTGAATGTCACAGGTTATTAAAAACCCTGAATAGGAGACACTGTTCTGACCAATCATTTCCTAAGCTTTATTCACCACCATTCATTCCTGGTGTTTTTCAAGCCAGTGTAATGAGTCATTCACTGGTTAAATCAGGAGACTGCGAGACTGAGCTTCCCACCATATTACTGTCTTATTTTGTAGCCTGAGGCAAAGTAATGATCTCTTCTCAGTCTGTCTATATGTAATATGCACATTATGCTTCTCACAGGGATATGATTCGTTCACTGATGATAAAAAACATTTTGGTGTTCTCAGAAAAACAGCATCATAAATTCACAAGAGGTAAGCAACAGAGCAAAAACAACGCTCTTCTTATGCCAGCGCAGCTGGACAATTTAAAAGTTACAACTAACTTTTTACCTAGAGTCATGCCATTCTGCAGCATCAAGTTCTCCAAGTCCAATGCCCACATAATAATGTGGGAGGGTGTGGAGGTTTGTACAGTTGTTAAGTGTGTTTTTTGTACTTAAAAAAATATAAACTAAAATTTAAAAAAAGCATTCCCAAGTCATCTTCCAGCCTTGTAAACATAATGTTGGCCAGAAGAGAAAAGTCAGAAGTTCATCCTGCCCTCAGAGAAAGATCCCCATTTGACTGTTTCAGGAATTCTAATCTGGAGCCAGAAGGGCTGAGATCTTCCATATCATCCCACGAATCCTGAGAGAGAATGGGAATGGCAAGAGTTGAGCTCTGTCAGCGCAGGAGGACGGCACAAGCCAAGAAGAATGAGGGAGATGCCAGAGAGCACACAAGCACAAGCTGAACTGGAAAGCTGATGTGGGAGAAGGAGTTCAGGAAAGCAACCAGATAAAATGGGGAAGACAGAATTTGCTTCTGCAGTTAAAGAGGCTTGCTCATTTATTTCATCAAAATTCCACTGGAGCCTTTGTCAGCAGTGCAGTTGCAGAGACCGATAATGATGCATTTCTTCAGACATGCACAGTATGGAAGAGGAGCTCCAGCAGTTCTGCAGGAGCATTTTGCAACACCTTCTTCTGTGAACTAGTTAGAAACTTCAGCTATCAGAGATGTTATCTGCTTCCAGAGTCATCTTTCTAGCTCATATTTTACTTTGTTCTTAGATGCAAAGCATGATGTACAAATTACACATTTTCATAGGCTTTGGCTCCCCCACACCATACCTACATTCTCCTTCCCTGTTTTTAAAAATCCATCTGAATTATTCATTGTACAGTTCCTAGACTCAGAGTTATTGGGTGAAAAGGCAAAATTATCCTTCAGTCCTCAACTTTTACTCCCTAGGAACAAATTGATTATTTAGAAGTCACAGGTATTCCCTTTGGAAGCATCGAGGAATGTTTTGGAAGGAATTTGTTTTGGCCTACTGTAATGTAACTTGGCAGAAACATGGCTTTCCCTAATGAAGTCTTGGCTTATTTATCTATATTTATCTTGAACACAACACAGAAAAATTCTGTGAATTAACAAAACCAGTACATGTTTCTGTGTAGCTACTTAGGCTTCTGTATGGAACAAGCCTGTAGGTGTATTTATGCAGCAAACAAATTACATATGTGGGCAGGCAATAGTAACAGCACCTTTTATCACATCTTATCTACATTTCCACATGTCAACAGCACAGAACTGAGAATCTTGAACAAAGGGGAAGATTTTACCCTGAGACTTAGTCATTTAATTGACAACAAGAACAACAAAGTTTATTTCCAGAAAGGTTTTACCCTGAAGTATCCCAGTTTAGATTTTGTTAACATGAATTGCACTGGATCCCAAATCCTGAAATGCTACACAGAGAGAGATGCAGTCAGACAAGGCTACCTATAGTTCTTAATTCCTTACAAATCTTGAATGACATCCAACCACAAGCAGGAAACCACAGCAAAAATATGACTTAAGACTCTTCTAGAGATTCATGAGAGCTTTAAACTTACAATAAAACAAGTCAGCAGTTAAACTTACCATCCACCAGCAGCAAGTCATTAGTTGCAAATAAAACACATCCACTTAACAAATAGGACTGGAATCACAAGTCATCCCAGCTTTGCATTAGGGAGACAGCATTAGCATCGACAAGACTCCCAAAATGAGCAAATTTAAAGGACAGGACAATTAAAATGTTAACCACTGCCTGCAGCTTTGCAAAAGTGTTCTCAACATTGCTGCCATCAAACAACTGCCACTTCAGTGCCACGGAGCGAGACGCCAAGGCCTTGTACTTTGTTTTAATTTGAACTGGATCTGCAGCACAGGCTCTGTATATACAATAAACTGGAGCCACAGATTAGCTCAAGCAGATAAACTGAACTCTCCAGATACTGCTCTGTACCAGCCAACAAAGTGCTGTTGAGAAGGCGACACCTCCCAGAGGCACACACGCGGTTTTTCCCCGGTCTTCACACACCTCCCAAAGCGACTCAACCTGTCTCCAGCAACAACCCCTGATATTTCGGTTGTTGCGAGGAGATTTAAGCCGAGATTCCTAAACTGGAACTTCAGCTGTGTCAGGAATTGTTAATCCTTTTATACAGTAACCAGGTGCCAAATCCATTTTGCGATGACAGACCACAAATAAAAGGACCTGCAGGGCCATCAGACGTGCCAGGGGCATCGCTGCAAAGTGCAACGCAGGTAGAGGAGGTCACAACGAGGTCACATTTCCACAGATCATAAGATTTGCCAAGTTTGAAGCCAGAGGCAATCACAAAATAAATCTCAAAACATGCCGGTAGGAAGATAAAAATTCCCCTCAGTTAACAAACAAATCGAGACAAGAATATACAAGTCTCGGATACGGCAGAAAGGAGAGCAAATAAAACCTCTCTCAGAAAAAAAAAATATCAGAGAACAGTAATTATAGGCAAGTATTTTTGTCTTCACTACAGATACAGCTTTGACATTTCCACTCTCTCACAGAAACTATGTACTTAAAGTGAAAATATGAAAGTAGTAAAAGGCAACTGTCAACTGCTGCATGTTCATTGACTCTATGTCAATAAAGGCCGGCATGTCTCTACTTTGCAATTATTTTTAACCTATCTCTGCAAAAGGAAGAGAGCCAGGGGAGAATTAATGATAACGAAGTGTTTTAGTAACTGACTTGCATTGAATTTTACAAATTTACAGCAAAGCTGAATGTCAATAGATGCCAAATTTACCAGCCTCCAGCTTCATGCCAAGGCACAAGCAAAGAGGAGCATTAGCCCATTAGACTCCAAAAGATTTGCCTTTGTTTTCACCAACCAAAACCACCAATGGTAAAAAACTTTAAAAAAAACCCCTTTGTTTCTCCCAGGAACATTGTCTAATAAAGCAAACTAGGTAGTATGTGAACAGCTAATTGTGAAAAGAGCAACCATGGGGGCGGAAAAAAAGGATGTCACAGTGATTGTAAAATTGCAACAAAGACACAACCACTAAAGACTGGTCTAAGCCCTACCTAACAAGAGTTCAACAGTCTAAGAAAGCAAGAGAGAATGCAAACCTACACGGGACTGCACAGGACTAATGAGTATAAAAGATGTCAAGATCAACTAGGGAGGCTGAGGAGAACTCATCACAGCAAGGCTCCAGTAGCTAGAACAGCAAAGTCATATTCACTTTCACAGAAAATATCAACAATCAATTTAAACACTATTCTATCAGTCTGGAACCTAGAACTGACTTTCTTCCACAAAGACCATGACTACTTCTTCAAGCTGTGAAAGCTATAAACAAATAACTTATTTATTTGCAGTTGAGATCATGGACTATGAGTTTACATAGTTTTTTTATCATGTTCTCTGCTGATCCCTTTTGTAGTCCAGTGGTTACAGAATGAAACAAAAAACCATCCTGGATTCTTTCTTTTGAAAGAAATCTTTGTGCTACCATGAAAATCCCAGGAGTTTCCAGTTCTCCCAATATATTAAATCCATCAGTGATCATAAAATTTGTCTTTCGTTAAGAAAGTTTGCGTATATACACATCATGAAGTCAAGAACTCAGAATAAATTCCTCCATCCCATATACCACGTGCATATCTCACAGACTTGCACTGTGTTTCATTCACATAACAGTGAGAGATGAGAGATAACGGGACCAAGCAACATCTGGCAAGCCTGAAAGGAACAAGCCATTACTGTCTTCTCTTTTCACAAAGCCATACCCTCCTTTTCTCTGTCACTCCCTTCAGCCAATGCCCATTTACCTAAATCTCATTTGATTATAAAAGAAAATAATTGTAGAGTTGAGATCCCTTCAGCTTCTTCAATTCTTTTCTGACAGTCCTTCAATTTTTGGTTTATTTATGTGCTGAGGACAGGAGCTGCCTATTAATGTGTGCTCACTCTGTGCTGCTGCCTGGCACGATTCTTGCAGAGGGAACAACTCAACAGTTACAACCACATGGATTAAGCCAAACACTGCCTATACAGAAAGCCTGGAAAAGATGGTGTTAAAAACTGGTCTGGGCATGCAGAAAGAGTAGAATTAAAATAATTTCCTGATATGGCAGAAACTGTTTTAAAAGGTAAGGGATAATGGACTCCCTGTGTTAGAAGATAAAAACAACCTCCAGCAGCAAAACCTCGAATAAATTCTTAGAGAAGTACAATTAATTTCATTATATCTTGAGAAGAAACCGTACCTATCAGTGTATTATTTTACTCACACTTTTCCCATGCTACAAAATGTTTGGTGAATAAAAAGGGTTACATAGCAGCTTATTATTATTAAAATATGATGACTGTGCCTGTGTCTTCCCAAGCAGCACAAAACTCCAAACTCATATCCTCTGAAAAATCTTTTCATTTTTATAAGCCATCTGTCAACAGGCCATTTCTTCTCTGCCTTCCCTTTGATCACACAGTCCTAATTTTCTCAATGTGGCAATTAATCTCTTTTCCCCTCTGATTTTTATATAAAGATATTAGAAAACCCTCTGAAGCCTTCACATTGTACACTCAGCTAATATATGAAGCCTTGTATTCCTATAATTATCCCTTCCCCTCCCCCCTCCTTTCTCCCTTCTCCCTTTCACATGCCACCCAGCATATTCCCTTTCAATAGGACCACATGATCTTTTTGTGCTCGCCAAGTACCTATCCAGGGTGCTACGAGCTGTCCTGTACCAGATATAATCACCACCACCCACAACTCTGCTCCTCAAATTACCAGGAGAAATCTCCAGGCTCATTTTCCTCTGGCAAACTACAGGTTGGTATCATGTCTCCCGTTCATGCAGCACACCCTGCTAAGGAAGTGAATGGTGTAGATGTCGGGCAGAAATAGTGTGTGTGCTTGAAATTCTTACTACTCCAGCAGATTGTCTTGTGCTCACATCAGGTCTTATACCCTTTAATAATAACTTCCAAAAAAAAATAACAAAAAACTTTCCTAGAATAAATCTTTTGAAGAATAGCTATTGAGACAGTCTTTGGGAAAATAAAATCATTCACTTAAAGAGAAGCAGAACATTTAACGTGATTGGACACATCGCCCTTTCCCCGAGTATTCATTTCATGCGCAAAACCCTTTTGATGCTTTATACTTTCAGTGTCACAATAAAAAAAAACCTTCTTATTACTGAAGAGCGATAAGAGAGTAAACAGCAGCTGTGTGATAGCACTGATGTAGCAGAACATATCCCCGCGAGGATTCTTGACCTTTCAGCCTCGGTTTTCAAGGCTGCAGCTAAAAATATCTTTCCTCCACTGACAAGTATTACAGCTCCACGCTGCAGAATAGCAATGAGGAGCTTTATGCTCTAATGGCTTTACTATAAATAGAATCTCTTCAATACTAAAAGCTCTTCATTAAAAGGATTAGTGACTACAACACACAACAGGAACAACCGATACCAAACCTCGGGCTTTGTAGCACAAGCTGATTTTAAATTTACTAGATTTGAGGTTTCTAAAGAAACTGTGTAATTTGGTGAGTAAAGTAGAATGAAAAAGGGCTCCCTCCCCCCTTCCATGCAACGTTTTGGAGAGCTGTCTTTGATATAAAATTAATAGTTTGAGGAATCGGCTTCCTAGTACTCTCATTTTCTCCAGTTCAATGCCAAATTGACTGTATGATGCAATGTCAAAATGAAGAACAAAGTCACAACAAAACTGATGTCAGTACTTGAGCATAACAAATGATCAGTTTTCTGCTAGAGCAGAAAAATTTCCTCCCCTGCCTGGTTTAAGATGGGGCCACAAATCCTGCCAGGGCTGGGCTGTGGCTCTGCAACGCTCGGCTGTGCTGCAAACCAGTCACATTTGGGGACTGAGGTAGGAGGGGGACAAAATTGGGGACAAAAAGATCAGAAGGGGAATCCCACTTACCACTTCAGGCTAAACAATAAACCCAGCCTTAGGAAGTTACTTTGAGAAACACTGGCAAATACACCATTAGACTGATGTCTCACAAACACCATGCCATGGGAAAAAGACCGGAGAGAAGATGTAATTAAAGCAGAAATAAAGCACATTTTTGAAGTGATGAGTTATCCTAACATGGCACCAGTGAAAGACTGACTAGGAAGTCAGAAACTTCAAGGGGAAAGATAAACATTACTTGCCAAATGTGAGATAAAATGACCATCTATAAATATTAGAAAATACATGCTTGTCGAATACGCTGTTAACAAAACCTTGTCTCAGGCACTCAGAGATTTTTAAATCTCTGACACAAATGGTGGGGTGTGTGCAGTCAATGAATGAAACACAATCTCCTGCAAGACTAATAGGACTGGAAGACATGCAGTTAACCCTGCACATCCAAACTTTTCCATCCTCAGAGACAGTTTACAAGCTCCCACCTCAGCCTGGACTACCAGGCCACCTTTCCATGACCCAACCACGCCAAGTAACAATCAGCCTCATAAATGGGCTACTACATATTCTAAGCACCACTCAGCCCTGGGCCCCTACAAGTAAGACTTCAGCTTCCAACAGGAGGGAACTTCTTGTAGCACCTTCATAGGTAAGTGAACACGTTATCCCAAAACACACCACCAAATAGAAGATCATTGCATTGAGAGGGTGTATCAAGCCTTCAAATCACTGAGGCTGTTAAAGAAAGGAACAACTGCCTATGGAGCCATTCTATATTTTTAATTGACAAACCAGCCCACAATACCATTGCCCATCAATGAATTCCACTCATGGCACTTTGATTTTTTTTTCCCTGAGGTTCTGCAAATATGTTTTTTGCTTCAGCACTATTAACTTGTTTGAATCAAAGCAGATGTGGTAATGTTATTCAATTTTATTTCTTTTTTAATAAAAGACATAGTTTTGATTAGTTGGAGTAAAGGTACCTTTACCTGTATTCTATGTTCTCCTCTTTTATATTTATTGTTAGAGAACAGAAGTTTTATCAAACATAAACCAAATTTAGATTACCAAAATAATGAAGGATGGCTTCCCCCCCCCACCCCCCGACATTTAGACAAATGGCAAATTTTGATTGCCTGCAAAAATTCATAATAGGAGGACTGCATACTGGGTTTTTTCATTTTAAATTAGAGGATTTGCTACTAACATGCCATATGCTGTGTGATATGTTTAACAGAATGTTACACTTCTAATTGCATACCAATCAAGGGCTCGTATTTTCCAACAATTAGCAGAGTAAAGTATAAATTTCCTGGTGTCGTTGGTGCTTTCAGGCATCCAGCAGAGCCTACAATATTTTAATCCACACATCTTCCAAATCACAAACATCATTTGGGTTCAGTAAGAGACCTCCAGACAAGACTAGAAAGGAGAGGATGGGGAGAGAGGAGAAAGAAAGATGCATTTCTACTGACAGCACCATCCTTGTATCTTCCCAGGATTGCCCACATAAGTTCTAGGATATTCAACACCAAAAATGGGGTAGGGATCTCAGCTGGGATTTTATGGAGTCAGCTGGAAAAATCAGGAAACAGCTCTCCAGGTAGACCTCAGTAACTTCCACTTTTTTAGGAAGCAGAAGGTATCCAACCCTGATTTTCACCATACAGCTTTCAAAAGTTTTAAAGACATTTTATGCTGACTATGACTCATTTTTTATTTGTATCTACTAACTTACTTGCTGATATTCAAATCTCACTAACAATGATGAGTCTTCCCATCATATCATTTATTATTTATGATGGAGCAGGAGTGAGCTACTTAATGAATAGCAAGATGACTTGGATTCACTTTAATCCCGGTTTCAAAACAGAAAGAATCTCCAGTGACTTTTCTCCCAGACATTATTACATACAAGTCAAATTTCACTGAGTAAAATATTTACCTGTGTTTATTTCAGTGTTTGCAAACTTTATTAAATTCAATTTCCCATCAGAATATGAAGTAAAGATAGTTAAAGACTAATCACAAATCACTGCCTATAAAGATACTGTGCTATTAATTGCCAGATACCATGTACTCAAACTTAATTTCTAGTGAAATGCTCAGGGCAATTCTACTTTAGCACTGGAAATATTTGAACCTGCACTTCCACCTCCTGTTTCACCAGTGGTATCTCAGAAAACCCCCTCATGCAGCCTCCTCTCTAGATTTCAGCATGTCAGGAAAGGCACAGGAGTCATCACTGCAGTGTCTCAGTTTAAAGCTCCTTCCCAGAGGTAGTTCAAAGACTCCATAACTGCAAGTTTGTGTATGGTATTACTCAATGGTATCCAAAAGATACTGGCATATGGGAATATGCATGTTCTTAGCGTGATCTTCCATGAATGAAGAAAATAACTGAACATTCAAGGGTCACATTTGGAATATGTGCAATTGAGAAATGTCCACTACCCATACAGAATAGAGTGAGTTTATAATTAGAAAAGTACTATAATGTGAGATAACTGAAGGTACAGGCAACCTGCTTCCAAAGTCCAAGGGAGCAACATTTTAGTATCTACAGACAAAAAACATGAATAAAATGCAGTTCCTGGGCTGAATAACACCTCTGTTTTTCTGCAATTTTTTGGTCCCTTAATCATTAAATTTAGACATGTAACAATTTTCTGCTGAGTTCGTATCATCAAACCATCCACCTTAACTTGACTAAAGGTTTGCTGACTGTTATGGCACTCTGTGGCAAACAAACAGCTCCACAGCCTGAAACTCCAGGTGAATGACAGAGGTAAATGCCATCTGTGGTATTTTACACAAATTAGGTAAAACAACTGGATTGTTACCAAGTCGCCAGCACCAGTGGAATGCAAAAGACACTTTAAAGGAGAACAAGGAGGATTCAGAATGATGACATAAAGAGTTGTTCATAATCTCACCAATACATTGCCTACAAAACATTTCATAACAAGAACAGGAGGGAACCCGTGCAGGTTAACTCTGCATGATGATCAAGTTGCTGGTTTGGTTTTTTTTACCCTCTCAAAATAACAGAAGAATTTCACTGTCTGCCACCATGCCTTCTGAAGAACAGCTTCAAGATTAGCATCACCAACCTCTGTGACAAGATGGCTCCCCTATCAGACATGTGTCACTGCATGTCACAGTCCTGTCCCCTCTGCTCATTTTTCCTTGTCTGAATCATGCACAGCTTTCTCAACAGACCCCCTGCACAAAATCATGTACTGTGACAGCCAGAAAGCCAAAACAATTCCTCACAAGCCAACAATCCTGTACTGCTGCATTTTCATTCCTTGACTTGTGTCATCCCATCATGCTTTTTACCTTTGTGGAGCATGTATTGGCTGTGCAGGGATTTCTGAGTATTACTGATCCCAAAGGACTGCATGAATTGTGCTACAACCTTCCCAAAAAATGTGAATACTTTGTGACAAAAAACTAACCTAAACTTGAATTAACCTGTATGTCTGGGGTTCTGAACAACTGCTGAATTTCCAGCCAGTAAGGCCTCACACTGCTTTATTACACTATTGGTTATGGTGCTGAGTATCTGAAACTTGCAATTTAATCAAAATTAACTTCTAAAAGTTTTAGTGGCTTAATTTTTTTGCATTCACCTAAAGTGACTACATTATTATCCACCTTAGTCATTCAAGATCCTATGAGAGAGACATTAGAGAGACAGCAGCAACTTTCTGAACACTGTGTTACTCACACTGCTTTTAATACATAAACTTTTGATATGAGCCAGAAGGTTTAACAAGCCGGATTTCCTCCACCACTGCCTGTTTCAAACTCTTGTTTGTGAGAAGGCAACCTTGGTTTCAATAGCTTGCATCACATTCTGTGAAATACTAAATATTCACTATGACTTTGGTGGTTGATAAAGGACAACAGAGAGTCTTGGAAATTAAAGCACAGATTCACTTTAAGGTAGAGATCATTAAGGATCCCTGTCAGGAACAATGCTACTGAAAGATCTAAGCTTGTCAACCAGATCTAAGAAAACAAAAAACACACTTTACACCAGACACAGACAAAGGCTACTGAGATTATTGTGGGGTGGGAAATAAAAAAACCCCTGTGCTATCAAAGAGACTGGGAGAGTCAGTCCTGACTGCTGTCTGGAGATGCACAAAAGAAAGAGCAAGAGTGATAAAAGGCAAACATCAGAGACTGAGAAAAGCTATTTAAACTAAAGAACAATATTGACATGAGAACAAAAGGGCTGGAAATGAGTCAAAATAAATTTAATCTTGAAATTCCTATTCGCAGCAAGGATCTCAGACGGAGCTCAATAAGTTTACAAAAGGCTCTCCAAACAAAATGATATTAAGACACCTTCTGCAGTCAACTTCTGAATTAAATAACATAAAGATGCACATTTCATGTGATGAGATTAATTTAAAGCAATATTGAGACAATACGAAGCACTATCTACCAAGCATCCATGAACAACAAATAACTTCCTTCAAATACAGCCAAAATGTTCAACAAAAATAGTTCATAATTAGTGACTGGTGAGCTCATTGCTGATTCATACCTTCATTGGAAACAGATGTTCAGAAACCCACTGGTTGACCCAGCAGGTTATACAAAATTATAGTCACTAGGAAAGCAGGAGAGGGCATTTTGACTCTTTACCAGGCAAAGCTCAGGATGTTCACTACAACTGATAACTGTTCACTGACCTTATTTTCATCCCAGTCCCAAAACTTAGATTATGTTTCTCACTCATTTTTCATTGTCTTTCTTTCACAACCACTATTTGGCTATTTGATTAGTGAGAGAAACCTGGATGTTTTCTTTCTGGAAGTGAAGCACACATAGGAAAACCTGACAGTAAAGCAAGAGGTGATGCAGTTTTGGGGAGTTAAACACCATGAAAAAGCTCACTAGGCAGGACAGTGTGGACACACATCCTTGTGGGGTCATCTCCTGTTTTGAGAGGTTTATACATGGGCCTGAACTTCTGGGTGCAGTGAAGGAGCTATAAATATGCCTCATTTCAAACAAGGGTTCTGAATTCAAGTGATCTAATGTGCAAAGCCATGTTCTATTGTCTACCAGTCCGAGTTCTGAGTAGGGCAAAGCCCAAGCCAAGAAGCCCTGAGAGATCTGAGCTCTGATCCCTCTGCTCAGCAGTGCTCCAGCTGGAGTCTGGAGTTTGTGTGCAGCATCAAACCAACTCTGAGACTTCATGTCCTGCTAGAACAAATTTGCTAAATGCTCCCACAGCTGGGAGCACTGTTGGAAGGCTTCCAACCAGCACCATTTGAGGCTCGTGGCAGTCGCTGCAGCTCTGAAGTTTCTGATTTATGGTCTCCAACGCTTCTAATACCTGGGTTTTTCCTTTAACTTGAACAACCCAACCCCATCTTTCACTCAGAAATCTGACAGTTGACTCTTTATCAAAGCACAGAAATGTAATTATCCTTTAACACTGCTTTTAATTATTGAGGATTGCTGCTGCTGCCTTTTTTTCTTTGCCGAAGTTTTCACATGAGGCAACCAATTATTTCTCTGTGTAATTCCAGATACTGCCGAGACATTTTACCCTTTCTATATCCTACTACCATTTTTAATTAAGATTCTTCCTTATTTCATCTCATGTGTCTGGCCTTGATATAGAAATTCTGTAACAGCTCTGTATGTGTTTGATATTATTGAGCCACAACTTCATATGATACCATACAAAATGTAATGAGTAATAAAAACCAACTTGAGTATCACTTGATGAAAGTCCTTCTGTACAAAGCCATCCTACAGAACACATTTGCTCAGCTTCTCTTTCATACCCTAAAATAGAAAAAAAATAGCCCTTCTGCTTCTGTAACTTCTTCTAACGTGTCGATAGGTAATCAGAAATGTTACTGAAGTGAGCCTGAATTTCTGCTTAGTAAGGAAACAGACATTAAATAAAAAGTCTAAGCTCCCTATTGAGTGTACAGTCTGAAGAAGGACACAGAGTCGGGAAAGGTTTTGTTTGATGGGTTTCCTTTGTAAAACAAAATCAATTAATGATTCAAATCAACCAAATGAAAGTAAATTTTATGACTGTTTAATCCAAAAATCTGGGAGAGAAAATAAATATAAATAAATTAAAAAAAAAAAAGTAAAATCTAGTCCTGATATTGTTTTACTGAAGGCACAATGGGGAGATGTGACAGGATAAGAAAAATCACAAAATGGAGGGGAAGAAGTCCCTTATGCTAAAACCCAGACAATTAGCTGTCAAATTTGAAAGAAAAAGACTAAAAAGGAGAAAATGAGAGAACATGAAAGAGAGCACTTCAGTCAAAGCGTGTGTTTCTTCATACAAATCTGTCTGTTCTGGTCTCTGCTTGTACTGTCGAGGTTTTGACAGTTGGAAGGTATTAATTTCAGAATTACAAGGCTTATTGAGCTGGATTTATGTTCTTTTCAGTTGTTAATTCACTTCTGCTTCCTTGATGAAATAAAGGACTACTTCAGAATGAACAGTGAAAATGAAACCTACTTCCCTCCCCTCAAAACATCTGTTTGCCTGAGAACTTCTACTGATGGTGGGTCACAGCGTCCTTAACTAGTGAGTCAAAATTACACGGGGTGGGGGAAGAACATGCGCAAATTCCTGGAAAATTCTGCTTTAAGTAAAATACAAAACTAAAGCAGAAACGTTCAGTTCCTCTTAATTAAGTGCAAACTTCAAACTACAGCAGAGAACACGTGAAACAAAACAGAAGCTGAAAAAATGTCAGAACCCAGAGAGAGCAAGCTCAGCCTGTGCATTCTGGACTCTTCTTATTCCCTGCCCAAACCCAAACTTTAAGCCTGTGCTACACAGGCTGTTCAGAGTATTCCTCCACCACAATTAGCATATTTTCCATTTCTCATTCTCTACACACTTAACTGTACAATTCATTTAATTGCTGGGCAATTAAAATCTTGCCTGATCAAAGCATTTTTCTTGCCTTTCTTGTTAATACATACGTCTTCTGATCTCTTTGCCATTTTTTTTAATTGTCCACAAGCTGAAGGATATTTTTTTCTGAATTTTTATTCAAATGGTATCTTCTGTATCCATCAAAGTAATAGAAATTTATTTCTCTGCAGATTCACTGATAGTTTTTCACTAACTACTTTACAAGACAGCTTTTTTGTCTTTTCAATCTTCTTCCTTACAATTATCTTTACACAGCTCTTTTTGAACACATTGTCATAATTATTTTGGTTGCTTTTCATTTTTTAATTTGGATGTTCAATTAATCTATTACTCAATTTACTTCTAACAATGCCTAGAAAATTAAGTACCTTGAATAACTGCGTAACAATTTATCATCATTATGGTGTTCCTCAATCACCTGTTATGGCTCCACTGAAATGTCATAAGCAATACTCCTGTACAGAAGTAAACTACTCACAGCTGCTCTTTTTTTTCCCTTAAAAATATAATGTATTTGTAAATGAAATATAAAAATAAAGTCCCACCTCAGCAGTTTTTCTCCCCTCCTTGAGACCCTGGTCCTCTGATGGATTCCTGGAGATCAGTCAACTCTTGATTTTGCTAATTAAAGAAATGCAGCTCAGACACACTGAAACTCAAAGCAAGCAAAACTGGAGATGTCCACTGAACTCACCTGCCAGATTTACTCAGCTCTGGAGAATGGATTGAGCTTTATTCAGTGCAGTATCTCTACAGCATAAACCTGGCAATAAGTCTTCATTTCTTGATCACCTCCAAAACTTTATATTTTCCTATTCTGGTTTGATTTGAGCTCTTCTGTAAGAAGTTTCCCAAGGGAGGTTTCAGTGGAGGCTTGGACAAACCTCACAAATCACTGCTGAATTGCTCTGGTAGCTCAGAGACATATAAATAATTTCCAATCACTTCAGACAGCAGATCTGAACTTGTAGCAGATTTCTTTGTTACCACTCTCAGAACAAATAACCTTCTTTTCTAGACTACATTTCATCCATTTCATTTATGGTACTTTGGTTTTGGAGATTATTGTAAGATTGTAAGAAATACAGAGGGATGACAGGGTGAGGGGCAAGGGTTTCAAACTAAAGATGGCAGGTTTAGGTTGGACTTAGAGAAAAAAATTCTTTACAATGAGGGTGGCAAGACAGTTGAACAGGTTGTCCAGAAAATCTGTGGATATCCTGTCATTGGAAGTGTTCCAGGTCAGACTGGATGGGGCTTTGAGCAACATAATCTGGAGCCCTAGATGTCCCTGCCCAGGCAGGGGTTTGGACTGGATGATCTTTGAAGAGCCCTTCCAACCCAAACCATTCTGTGATTCTGTGTAGTAGCCTCATCTCCTTTTAGAGAGATGCTGGTGCTTATCTTTTACCCATCAGAATATTTTAACAGTTTATTCCTCCTCCTCCTCCTCTGATCTGCTTTTCTTTTGTCTATTTATTTTTAAAGCAAAAGTCAGTAATGATTCACACTGGTGAGTCCCAGACCAGTACTCAGACTTCTCCATTAGCATGAATTACCTCATTTTCCCCCCTGCCTCTTCTCATTGCTTCCTCAGAAGTGCTGGACCTGCAGCTTCAGCTGCCAATTCTTTCAGAAGTCTGATATGAAGTAACCACTGGCCCTCCACGCAACCACTCTCAAGCTGTCTGTGCTTACATAAGGGGTTTTGTTAATTCATTGTCAATTTAGGGTGCTCTCTTTATTCTTAGCATCTTTTCTTTGAAATCACTATCGAGCCTGTTATGTCTAAAACCTTTTCTCCACCGGTTTTTTTTCTTTCTACTTTTGAGCACCCAAGGCTTCGGTAGGAATCAGAAACAACACCAGATTCCAAACATATCACGGAATAGTGTATTTTGACATGCAGGACCATTATCCGTGTGCCAGATGCCCCAGTTTCATCAAATTACTCCATTTTTTCTATGTACTACCCCAGTCCCTCAACACTTCCCAGGAACTGAAGCATGTTGCTTGTTTGACATTGCCAAAATATCCTCCAAAACAGCCCGCACACAAGCTGTTATGATACGAAAGTGTTCCCACCTCTCTTGGATCTTAAAACTAAAAACGAAAAACCTGAAGATTCTTCTAAATGGATGAGAAAGGTCGGTTACCTTGTAAAATCCATTTACCACCAGACTGTTTCTCAATTTCAATCTTCCTGTGAATCAGATTGTGATTTTCTACCTCACAGACAGCTTACTCTTGAGATTTTCTGGCTAACACTCTGGGTATCATCTTTCTAATTATGATAATGGCCAGACTACAGCAATTCTAAAATAGAAATAATTAAAGAATATTTTAGGTTGATGAATGAACACAATAACACTCACCATTTTTCTCAAGGGCAGACCTTTAGATACCCTGCTGTTCTCTTTGTATCTCCAAGCTTGTATCTGTATAATATAAATGGTCCTGTCTAGGGCCTGGGAGGGGTCTGTTTATTAAAAGAGAAAGTAAAACTACTTCCTTACAGTTCCCCATTAAAACTAGTCTTTGAATAAACATCCAAGGCAGCCTTAGAATTTCAGGAATGAGAGAAGGGCAGTACTGTAGGACTGCCATGACTGAAGTAAATGGTCATGTGTGCAGAGATCCAGCTCGGCTGGTGTTAACTAAGTCCGTGGGGACAACAAGCTACCAGGGTGTCAGGCTGGCATCCAAAACACAGGCTTGGAGGTGTAGCATTTCCTCACCTGCTCATTGAAAGATGCTTTAACTTATTTTCCCCTGTATTCAGGACGCTGCTGCTATCTGTAAGGGTTAATCACAGAAATTACGGTCCAAGGTCAGGCTGGAAAATGCAAAACAAAATGGGTGTGTAGTTCAGTCATTACTTTTTAAGACCAGTAATCTGTGAAAATTGATTCTGATTTGGTGCTCTCTAAAACATGCAACAAATTATTAAGAAAATTTATTTTTAAAGTTCTGCTTCCATAAGATGTTTTGTGAAACTTAACTGGACCGAACTTCCAAACAAGCTGTCATGAACCATATGTTCATAAAACACTTCAAAATACTTTTACATATGCCTCTCCTCTTGATTCCAGATACCTTTGAGGGACAATTTAAAACCACCTTCACTTTTGACTTTTTTAGTTCTCTCTAAGAACAATATGCCAACATGATGTAGGTAGACACACCCTTTACTGTGAATCCACACGAAGATGTGTAGCATTCTCAACCCATTAGTAAATAATCAAGACTTTGGCTACTGATCATCACTTTTCTTATTTATGATCTGAGCAGAATTCAGCAGCAATGATTTTAGTTCTCCCTGTAACCTCATACTACAAAATAAAATACACTGCATTGTGAAAAGGCATTTGTGATTTATTTAAACACTATAAAGCATCCTGAAATTCAAATTTTTATGAAGAAAGAAGGAAAGAATTAATTAAGTGAGTGAATGAAATAAAAGAATGAATGAAAGCAAAAAGCTATTTCTGGACTTCTTCCACGGTGAAGGTTGACAAATGCAAGTTTCTTGGAACATTTTTGTTAGTAATACCAGAGTTCATGTACAATCATTGATTTTCAGTTACTCAGAGTTTCTACAGAGAAAGAAAAGCATTTGCTTGATATATTAAAACCTCCAGCACTTTTCAGTGTCTACAGTTCTAAATTCCTAAACCAAATTTCCCTAATAAATCTTCACTGCTCATATGAGGATCATCAGGAGAACAGGTCTATGCCTTGTGGTCGCAGGCAGCGAAGGAAGCAATGCTTGGTTTGCTTTATGGAGGAGAACTTACAGTAAGTTCCTCTTGTGAAATTTGCTCACAGCAAATTCAAAGTGTCAGGAACCCCTCACCTCAGAGGAACTTCTCATCTGAATGTAGGGATATCCCAAGTCTGGCCTGTTCCAGGTTCAATCAACAGCCTATTTCGAGCTCAGCCTATAAAGTTTTGTGCATGCAGTTGGACCTGTGATGGTTTTGCTACGCAAAGCAGAAGAGCACCACCAAACTGATAAGTGTTCGCTCCCAGAATTCTGCTTCCTTGCAGAACTTAGGGACATAAATCAAATAAAGATTGGAAAAAAAGAAAACAAAACAACAAACCAACATTGCACAGGCAGCAACTACAAACACCTCCATCCGATCCTTTTCAAATCCTTTGGAAGCCACGGAGCTTGCACGACACGCGAGCATCGGTTCTTCTCATTACACTTTGCAGGCCACGTTTCCTTGATTTGATCTTATTAATATATTCACCTTAAAACCACATCGGTGCCTGCATTTGGTTTGTTGCCCAGCAGTAAAGAGAAAATATGTCATAAATTTTAGAGAACATTGAACTTGGTGGTGGTTCAGCAAGATTATGTTTTTCAATTACATGTGATTTACTAACCTGCCTAACAGACAACTTCATTTTACAGAGATGTCCTAAATCTTAAAATCAATTTTAACAACACATTAGGAACTCTCACTCTAGCCTTTGATATATTTTCTGGGGTTTGATTCCTCATGTCTTAAATACTTTTCCCTTCCCCAGTCATTTAATTATATGAAATCACAACAGAATTGTTCACTACGAGTCACTATTTTCCCCTCTCTCTGACAACTTTCAGAGGTAACTTCTTACCCTCAGACCAAAATTTCAATGTCACCAACTTTCAATTCTACTCTTTGCCTTGCATTTAATGAAAAAAGGACAGGACTGTCAAATTTACATGAAAAATTATTTCAATATGCTTTCATAGTTTTAGAGATGTAATATTAACTATTATATGAATTAAATATGCCAAATTTAAAAGGAATTTTAAAGTCCAGTTTCTACAAATTTGAATAAGAGCCAGTCATTTTTTTAATCAAAACCATGTTAAATATTCATTCAAGCTTCACTGTGAGCACTTTTAACAAAGTAAACCCTTCAGTGTAACCATCAATATAGCAAAATCCTCAAATAATCATGGAAAAAATTTTACTGCATAAAACTAAGCCAAATTTTTAGCCAATATATGCAAAGACTATAGTCAATGATGGCTAGTAGTAAAGAGTTCACACTAAAATACAAGTTACTGCTAACATACAGATAAAACTCAAAGCAAAGTCAGGGTGTGATTACAAAGAGTGTAATGATTAAAAAAAAAAAATCTGGCTGATAATACAGAATTACAGTATTTTTAAAGTATCTTACCCGTGACAGATGTCCAAAATATTGGACAAGGCAGGACGACAAAAGAAAATCTGTAGACTGTTCCCTTACTAATTTTATATGTATATTTTTATATCTATAATTTTATTTATTTGTTTATATAATTATATATGTTTTATATAGTTTTAGATAATAGTTCTCTTGAAGTAGAAATATTAACAGTCAAAGAACAAGATCACTTGCATACACTGATCTCATTAGTGGTATTCAGATCACTACCCCGAAAAGAGCTGATTCTTACAAGGCAGTTAAAGGTCAATCACTTCAAAATATCAAGGAAAAAAAACCCAGGGAAAACAAAAGTTGCATTACACTGTAGATCATTTGAAACTCATAACATTTTTCCATGCCTGTAAGAGTCGAATAGGAAATATATTCTGGTGCCAAAAGAGAATTTAAACTCCAAAAGACAGTTATGTCACATTGTCTAAATATGTGTGTACAGACATTGCTTGTCCAGACATTCCAACAACTCCTTATTACTCCCACCTACCAAACTAATAATAACAATCTTTTAATTCCTCCTCCATCCCACACATTCATAAAACCAAAATCATCCTGTATTGCCATGGCACAGTCTGGAGGTACGACAGTAGCTTTACTTGGGATGACTTCAGGTAGGGCCACAACATTAGCAAAGGTTGAACTGCTGAATATTCAAAATTATGCTTAATTTAAAGAAGTTAAAATTTCTCCGTTGCCTTTAATTTTCAATTTTTGCTTTTCTTTTCAAGTAAAATCAGGCACTTAATCGAAATGTCCTTTTCAGTAATCTCCACAGTGAGCTACAGCTTCTACACCGACAAACTTTGTATGTTATACAAAATAGATGATGTTCAATGGCAACTTAAGATGGAGAAAAATTAGACAAAAAAGTTAAGTAAACTGAACTGCCCACAAGGAAACATGATATATAAGTTGTGGCAAACCAAGTATTTGATATCCCACAGGCTGTCCCTTTCCCCGCTTCATTTAATGTAGAAAATGAAATGTACAACACCATCAGTCAAGAGATTGTGCTTCAGAAGATTCTGCAGTTATGAAGCAGAGAATGTCACAGAGCTTTGGCTGAAAACTAAAGTACCTGGGCCTCTTTAACTGAATTAATCAACAGCCAGAGAAATAACGAGCTCCACAGCCAATCAGATTTTACTGGAAAGCAGTGTTATGGTCATGTTTGTCAGAGAGTTCATCAAGGAATGTCACCATTCAGGAAGGAATGCCAGGTACAATCCTGTGACTCAAAAAGCCTCTTTTACTAAGAAAATAGTAGAATTTGGCATAAAATGAAAAGAAGAAAACCAAGTATACGGGTAAAGAAGGAAAGCACGTTTTTCATTCCGATGTCCCATTTGGAAGTGCCAAAGGAAAGTTTTCAGACACAGAGCCCAGGATACAAACGTGTCCACAGTTGATGCTGCTCTGCAGACCTAAGAACTGACCTGTCTGAGCTCACAACACACACCTGCCACAAACCACTGCTTTACTGCTGAGGATCAGGGCAATCACAGCCAAATCCAGTAGGTGATGTGAGCAAACGCTACCAAATCCCCGAACCCTCTGAAGAACTGAGGCCAGATGAGAGCGATTTCAGGGACAGCTGATTCTGGTTAAAGATCAACATACTTACAACAAACAACTTTCAACCATTTTTCTTCTCATCTATAAACAAAGTGCTTACAGGTTTTAACACATGAGTTGAGGATGGTCCACATGCTTGAAAAAAACCCAAGCACTTCAAAGGGCATACAAATAACTGGAGTTCAGGGTCGTTTTAATTTTAGTAGTAACACAGACAAAAGTGATGGTTACTTAAAATTGATCCTTTCTAGGTCATCAAAGTATTAAAATATGGAGCATAGAGTTAAATTTACTTTAAAAGCAAAAGCTTTGGAAACAATTTTCTGATGACTTGGGGACTTTCTCTGAAACTTGTCACTGACATAGAATTGTTGGGGATGAAACATTCCATGTACCAAAGCCTCTTAAGAAGACTTGCTGAGAAGCTCAGAGAGAAGTCCCATCATCACGATTCTTCAAAATTAAATTAATTCAATTTTTCATTGTTGGAACATCATTCTAAATACACAATTAAGATGAATAGTTCTTCCACACTACCCGGAGTAACAACTTTTTCTGCACCTAAAAAGTTAGTAATGCAAATGTCTAGATCATAATAAGGCAAATAACACGAAGTACATTACTATTCCATTAAAAAAAAAAAAAAAGTAGAGAAATTATTTTAAAACCACACACTGCCAGGCAAATGGAAAATTTAAGTATCAGCCACCTCTCATACATGACAACCAGGACTGCAAATTACAGGAAAAAGTGCACGGTCAGGTTTCATATCTACTATCACTGAACAGTGGCACTTAAAATAAAATAGATACCAATTCTACGTTTATCTTCAGCTAAGTAAAATACCTAAAGGAAAATAAAATTCCTATCAAATTCTCCTGTATCACAGATTGCCAGTAAATGAAAACATTATCATTCTCGTGCTGCTAAAAATTACAAGCCAGTACATCCTCTAAAAAGATCATCAATCGATTTTGACACTACTCACCCCACTGGAGAGGAGCCAACTGTAGATGCTCCAGGACCAACTGATTAAGAACTCCTTCCACACTCGCTTCCCCTTCACGCTTCAAGGAAGGGTAAATTGGAATTAAGGAAAATTTTGTTTCAGAGGGAAAAAGGGCATGTAATATGTACAACTTTTACTACTGCAAATCAAAACTGCAAGCCAGAGATTCTTTAAAGGTTAATGTTGCATATGGTTAACTAACCCATGCACTGACCAACAATAAAAATTACAGCAGTTGATAACTTCAGAATATAGGTACTTAATTCCACGGAGCAGTGTTAAAGCAAAGGTAAAACATATCTGAACCATAATAAAACACAAGGGTAGAAGAGTCTGGAAGCTGTAAGAATGCAAAACCTGTAAGTTTGTGGCGCAGGATGAGAATTCAAGATGATAAATTACGAACAATCTGAGAACAAAACGGTTAAAATTGAACAGGGCAACACAAAAGAGATAAATGTCTGCTAGGACAGCATTTAATGCTGGCTTGGTGCCAGTCCTGTGGAGGTACAGGGATGTTGGACAATGCAGTGACAGTGCCATTACTGAGGGCAAACATACCAGGACCACACAGGCACATAACCTGAAAGCTTTCCTTTCTACCCTGCACGAGCTCAGAAACAAGCTCAGACTGAAATGAGAGAAAATCAGAAAACTGTTGTTCCTCTAAGGACAGCGAAGCACCGAAATAAACTGTTGGGAAAAGAAGAATCTCCTTCAAAAGGGCTTCAAAACAGGTTACACAACAAACACTAAAACAAAAGCACAGGCAATATCCAATGCAACACAGAGACAGGATTATCCATTCAAACAAATGAACAGTAATTTCATGTGACATGTCAGTGACAGTAACGTGCTTTTGTAACAGGAAAAGCACTGGATTTCTTGGTTCCAGTCCCCTGAATTCAGGAAGGCACTGAACTCAAAGGCCTTTGGAGCACAGGCAGGTGTCAGCACCATCTCGTATTCAGGCAAGGCTGCACTTTGGTGTGAGTTTGTACCATGAGAAGCCCCTGTCCTGCTGAGGGTGAGAGGAAGAAGTGGAGGTGGAGCAACGATGTTTCCTTCTGATGCACATGAGCTTCTAGTGTGCGTTCTTACACCAGAACTGTACTTACACTGGCAAAACCTGCATCATCTTCACAGCTCAGCTCATGCTTGCACAAAATGGGAGCATCACACTGAAAAATCTTCAAAGGAAACAGCCATAGGTGAAGTGGTGTCCCACCACAATTAAAGGATAAGCTCCCAGCGAGATTCATCAAGTACTGGAACCACGTTCACCAAAAATACGGCAAAAAATGAAAGAATGTCTGAGGTTTTATAAACAACTTCTAAATGTGACCAGTCATTTTTCTGCAAAACTCTGGAGAGGCACGTCCTCTGACTGCTAGAGTATGTACTCCTCTATGTCATTTAAAAGAAAATTAACAAGTACTGCAGATAACTAATTTCTATCACAGGACATTATTTTGCAGGCTCTACAAAAGATTTAAAAGAAAAGTCTTGAAACCTCTGAACAAAAATAGATCTATCAATTAGTGACTGAGAGTCAAGAGCTCAAGGAGATGACAGAAGAGGAAAATCAATACACTGTACAAGATTCTTGCCATTATTTTTTAAAATATTCTCATTATGCCCTGAAAAATGTCATAAATAGCACTTCTTTTTTTCCCTAAAAGGACCACAAATAAAGAATTCACAAACCTCTAAGAATCCAAAAAGCTGTAAACACCATTAAAGAAAAGCATCTATTTGGAAAACTGAAGGCAGCAGAATATCACCTTAGAAGAACACTGCTGCTGAAAAATAAGGCTCAGAACACCAACACAACTGAGTAATTTCCATAAAACAAACTAGAGGATAGAGAATACATAATTTGGATTACTTCACAGAAACAGCAGATAAATAATTCTGTTATCACATCTTTAATGTAAGGAACATAAGTTAGAGACAACACTAATAAAAAGGCAGTATTTAAAAGACGTTTTTAAACAGTCGCTGTCATTAACTGTAACATTAAACTAACTTAACTGTAATTTACTTAAAACTGGCTCACAGTGGGGCCTGGAATATTACAGATTTTTACTCCTTAAAGCTCCATGGAAAGCTTTATGTCTCAGATAACAGTACAGAATTCCTATAAAATAGGTGATTCTCCATACTTTATCACTGGTAAGTGCTGTCAAAGCAGATCCAGGTACTCACATGTAGAACATTCACTCTGGAAGCTAAAGCCAGAGGAGGTGAGGCCACATCTGGAGTGCTGGGTCCAGTTCTGGGCTTCTCAGCACCAGAGGGACATGGAGCTGCTGGAGCAGCTCAAGTGGAGGGAAACAAAGATGGTGAAGGGACTGGAGCATCTCTCTTATGAGGAAAGGCTGAGGGAGATGGGGCTGCTCAGCCTCAAGAGGAGACAACTGAGAGGGGACCTCCCCCACGTCTGTCAGTGTCTGCAGGGAGGGGGCAGAGGATGGACCAGGCTCTGCTCGGGGGGGCCAGAAATGGCACAAGAGGAACAGGCAGGAAGTTCCACCTGGACATGAGGAAGAACATCTTCACTGTGCAGTGACCCAGCAGTGGAACAGGTTGCCCAGGGAGGGTGTGTAGTTTCCCTCACTGGAGATACTCCAGTGTGCCCATCCCATGTGCCCTGGGATGACCCTTCTTGAACAGAGAGGTTGGACCAGATGACCCACTGTGGTCCCTTCCAACCTGAGCATTCTGTGCCTCTGTGATTCTGTAAGGCTGGTCAGACCATGCACATCTTCAGGAAATAACTTGCATTTGTTTCATGAGATCACTGAATGAAGCAGCACAAGGGAGTTTGGTGGCAAAGAAGGGAATGGCAAGGTTGAGATGCAATCAAAGAAGTTGACTTGTTAAAACAAATTATGTGTTCACATGGACGTACAGGGGCATCTGGAATTCTGTTACCATTGATCTCTGTCTCCTGACTATATTATCAGACAATTACATAAAATTGCTCATTATATGAGAAACATAAAACTGAACACTGCAACAAACTCATTACCTTGGAGATAAAAAGTGACCAAAATATGCAGTAAGAAAATGTCAAAGGAACAAGAGACAAAAGCTTAACTCAGGAGTTTGTGTATTTGCTAAGATAACCCTTTAGAAGTCAATGAAAGCAAAGCAGTTGGAACAGGGGTTGCCATTACACCCTTTCATTCTGAGCTCAAAGTCAAAGCTGATAAAAGACGCAAGTGTAAGATCCAGGATTTAAAATTCATTGAAAAAGACTGTACAGATAAACAGAAGCACAGGCTGCCAAGGTTAAGTTTGACCTTGCAGGATCTCTCTGCTTAACTAAACCTCCACACATTTTGCTGAACTCTCACTGTGATCACAGACCTGCTCTTCTGTAGGAGTCAGATTGTTGACTCTGGCCTCACTTCCTACAGTCAAATCTTTGTTATTAACAACACAGGCATCAGCCAGGACTGAAACAGTTACTTCTGGTTTTCAGTGCAACTGTTCATATTTAACAACTCAAGACTGCACAGTCAAATAGGCCTCAGAGCCAGAGAACACACAATCACCAGATGCAGTTTAAAAAAAATATAAAACCTAATTTTTCACAGTCGACCCCCTTGTTTCATGTTGCTGTAGCAACAGAACAAATATGATATAAATTGTTTCATACCAAAAACCTAAACAACAGTCAAATGAACTAGTTATTTCCTCATGGAAAACTTGGTCTTTCATACTCTCTGGATTGCCTAATGTGTAGCTGGGTAGCCACAATTAGAACACAGCATGTTATCTAAACCCTCCTGCTTAAAAAGACAATACATTGTAAAAAATGGTTTATATCTAGAAGTTACTCATGGTTTTTTCTCCCTACAGCATTCCACATCTTGCATCTTAAAAAAAATTATTTTCAATACATATGTCCTTTGCAAATAAATCCCGGTGGAAGAATGCACATGATGATAAAAAAAATAGCAAATGTTCATAAATAAGAATTACACTAATGAAAAATAAATTTACATGATTAATGATCACATTTTACTTACAGCAGTAGCCCTAATCATATTTTAAGCTTTCTGCTTGATTATCGTTCTGGTACTTCATTATTAGAACTAATTATGTACAGTTATTTAGGGTCCTAAATGATAGTTACTTTTTTGCAAACAATTGTTGTTGCTAAGAAGCTGTATGGAAATGTAAGGAAACCTTCGCTGATGTACAGAAGTTCCACAACACATAATATTCTCATAACCGAAGATTCATAATTATGATCGAGATGAAGTCATCAAAAGCTGACCAGACACAGAAAAATTAATTTCAGTAACAGGAAATCAGTGATTTGCTGTCAAGCAAATGAGATGCCTCAAGGTTCTGTCTGAGAGATACTAATTTCAGGATCCTGATTGGCTCCTTAGATGATGAAATACAACAACATTCATAATTTTTATGTATTTGGAAAAGATGTCAGTGTTCAAAAACCTCATAAATGAGTGGAAGTTATGAGTATTATTTAGATGAAATTCAACGAAGAAAAGTTCCAAGTATCACCCTAGAAAGAATCAACAATCTATAAACTGATATTTGGGAATTCAGTCAGTTATATTGAACTATGTGCAATAAAAGAAAATCAGTCAGACATGAGATACTTGCAAAAGAATTAAAGAAGAGTTCTCAGAGCAAACATATCTTAAATCTGGGAAGTGCAGCTTTTATTCTGTGAGAAACCTCATCTGCAGTATTGCTCCCACCTCTGGACCCCACATATTGAGAAAAATAGAGCTGTACTGCAGAACAACATCAGCAACATGACTGCAAGAAAAATGTGTTTTGAAAGAAATTTTAGGCAATTAGGTTTAAATATAAAAAAGAAAAAACCGAGGAAGGGGCACAAAATACAATTTACAAAATGTAAGGAAACATTGCAAACAGGACAGGCTTCCTATAAGTCACAGATATTAAGGCTGAAGTAAGGGGAAAAAAAAGTTTACCGATTAGAAAAGTTAAAAATGGAACATGATATTCAAGGTGGCACTGGAAGTCTCATTTTTTTTCAAGGTTGTTGGGGCCAGGTTTAGAATATTTTCAAGAAAATGACCCCAAAATGTTATAGTCTCATTTCACTGAAATAGCACTTCCCTCACAGTACATTAGAAAATTCCTCTGGCTGCAATAGAACCTGTGGAGAGCAGGAGATAGGGGAAGAAAAAGAGGTTTAGTTTTCAACAGTCATTCTCTGACCCAGCCCTCTGCCTGGCTGCACAAATCACAGAATAATTTATATTGAAAGGCAATTCCAGAGCCACTGTCCAACCCTGTGCTCAAAGCATGGAAAATACTGAAATTGCATCAGGTTGTTCAAGGCCTTGTTCAGAATTTTTTAACATCTTCCAAGACAGCAATTTTACAGCACTTTTGGACAACATGTTCCAGCATTTGAGCACCCTCACTGTGGAAAGGAATTTTCCTAGTATCTAACTGGAATTTACCTGGCTGCAGTTTGCTACAGTCACCTTGGGATAGGCCTTGCTTGAAGAGTCAGATGAACTTTGTTGACTGCTGTAACTCTCAGGCTTTGAGGTTGCTCCCTGAGGTCCATCAGCTCTCCTGGGACCAAGGGCAGCCTCCTATGCAGTCTCCCAGTTTGACAAGGTCATTATCCAGAGTCATTATCCTGCTACTTGCCCTCCTCACTTCCCTCAGGATATTGAACTCCACCATCTTAGGACAACTGCAGCCAAGGCTGCCATCAAACTTCACCTCCTCAACTGGATCTTCCTTCTTTTCAAGTAGCAGATCCCACACAGCACATACCAAATCAAGCCATGCAGCACCTGTACAATAAAAATGTCCTTAAAGCACTCCAGAAATAATCTAACCTGCAACTGGAAGACTTCTTCGAGTTCATCCAGCACTGCTTCTTGTTTGGGTGGGCTGTAAAAAATGCACACCATTTCACTCTGTTGGATGAGTGTCCTTGACTCAAAAGCTTTCAGCTGGCCCATCCCTCCTTTCCTAACAATTCCCTTTGCACTCTGATTTCTCCTCCACATGCTTCTGCAAGCTCAGGTGTAAGCATCTGACATGGGCCCTTGGTCACACCTTGGGGTGGATTTGGGGTTTTTAAGTCATCTTAACCTATTACCCTCCCATGTTTCCCCTTCTTGCCCTGCTCTACAGACTTTGAGGCCCATCCTGCAAGGTGACAAGTTCCCTGCAGTTAATTATGCAGCAGCATAATGACAAAGTAAAACAGACATAAAACAAGCATAAATAACCTCTTGATGCTATTCCTAGTGAAACCTTTCCGTTCTTCCCATGAAGAATCTGTTCCACCATCTGAACATGGATAAATCTTTGTTTACTCCTCTAAAAATGAGGATGACCTGCATGTGACCTAATTCTCTGAAATAATTCTGAACATGTTGCAATTTCTTAAGTAAAAATGTAGACTACACAAATCAACTAGATAGTCTGAAGAGTAACAGTCTATGGTGGGTCTCAAAACAGAGCATGTAAAGTCCACAAAGAGAAGTTTAATCTGCCCGTCACCTTCCACATGGGGAACACGACATTTCTCAATGCAAGACTTCGAAGAATTCAGGTATGAAGTAACAATAAAAAGATTAAAATCTTAGAGAACTCAACAAGGGAAACAGCATTCTAGAAACTTCAAAGGACACTTAGTACAGATGCCTTGATCCATGAGTTGGAATGCACAGAAGGTCCCAGAAGAAAATAAAAATTTCGCTGAAAAATATCCAGAAAATAAGAAGAGAAGCATAATTAGTCACCTTAATAGTACATGTGCTCTGTCTATTCCAATTCTGTGTTAAAGCAAACCCCAGCTGTTAAACTGATAGCAGATGCCACCTCACAATGCTACAAAGCAAGACAGCATATTCTTAATTTAACTGATCTCAATATAACTGTATGCCCAAAGACACACAAATTTACATTATTCCAGATTTTTTCTACATTGAAAGAGCATGGCAGTAAGGGTTTTCATAAGGAAGTATATCTTCCTAATAATTTTCATTCTATAAAAAATGTGCAAAGGTTGAATCGAATAACATGCTGTTTTGTCTTTACCTTCTCCCTTTAGCCCTCCAAAAGTACATGAAAATCAATCAAGTTTTACGATACTTCCATAAATGAAGTAGTGAAAATCTCATCAATTGAAACCCTTAATATTTCAATGGATAAAGCCGTAGAAAATGGATTTTCCATTTTGGAAAATTCTTCTGCTGCTAAAATCCTCTTCCTTAGTGAGCTATTTTTGATCCACACAGGAATTCCTTATAACTGAACTTCTCACTGCAGTCAACGTAATCCACACACTTCAAATCTGAACGCTTTGTCTATGTAATGTGTCATGTGGTATCAACCAATACAGCAAGAATTTGAGGAATTGCAAGCTAAACAATACAGCCTTTCCCTCGTAAACAACTTAAGATTGCTTACAACAAAACATCTGAACTGTGTTCTCTCAAACACATATCCACTTGGTCATGCACATGAGTAGCAGAGAAAAGTTACCTGGGTTCAAAGTAGGTCAAAGATGATGGATTAAAAAAGAGATCACTCGGTCTTACCATTCAAAGGACTTTTGCAAAAAATGCCTTTTCCAGTAGGAAATATAAGCAAGTGTATCCCTTTGCATCCCTTTGTATTTTTGCAAATCCTTTTCCTCTCTTAGCTGCACTTAGGCTGACCTCTGAGGGAAAAGGCTTAAGCAGTTAACTATCCATCCATTTCTCTGCCTGCCATCAGCACGTCTGAAATAAACTCTTCTGGCCAGTGTCAAAGTACACCGGTGGGAGAAAAATTTCTCAGAAAACAAGTTTCTTAAACTTGGCAGAAGTGAGAGAAGAACCTTTTTGGTGCACATCTAAATGTTGCTGTAAGAAATAAAAAGGAGAGGTTCAAATTGGACATCAGGAGGAATTTCTTCACTGAAGGGTGGTCAAGCATTGGAATGGGCAACCCAGTGAGGTGGTGGAGTCATCAACCCTGCAGGTGTTTAAGAAATTACTCCACATGGTACTCCATGCTGTGGTTTAGTTGACATGGTGGTATTTGGTCAAAGTTTGGAACTGGTGATCATGGAGGTCTTTTCCAACATTAACAATTCTATGATTCTGTGAGAAAGTCTGAATCTAGCCAGGAGAGGCAACCTGGAAAAGAACTTACATATTTCTTCAAGGATTTTTAAGCACATCTAAAATTTCTTGCCTTTCATTAATTAGAATGGTTTTTAGTTCCTGGAACAGAGAGAACAATCATCATAAGAATTAAAACACAGAAACTAATGCTTGCACTCATTCAGTACACAGAATCCATGCATTGTTCTATAGGTTTACTGAGGTACTGACTTACATGTCAGCCACAACAGCTTTGGGGTCAAAACTGGGCTTAAATACATAACACAGCATGGATGTAAACAGTGTTGCCCAGCAACAGAAATGAGTGAGGATGTATTTTTACACCTTGACAAAATGATTACAACTATGCACTCAATTTCAGCGTAAGAATTCATCTATGCTACCATGGAATACTTATATCTTCCAATAACACAGACATTTTCTAAGTGAGTTCTGGTTAAATATTGACATTTTTGCATAAATGGAACTCTCTATGAAATCTTGCTTAGGGAATCTGGACTGAACAAGGCACCAGGAGTCTTATTTATGCCTCAAACCTTGCCTTTGACAAATCCTGTGCAGGTAATTTAATAATCACAGGATGGTGAAGGTTGGAAGGGACCACTGGAGGTCATCTGGTCCAACCCCCCTGCTCAGGGAGGGTCCCCAGAGCACATTAGTCAGGATTGTGTCCAGTCAGCCCTTGAACATCTCCTGGGAAGGAGACTCCAACGCCTCTCTGGGAAACCTGTTCCAGTGCTCAGTCACCCACACAGTAAAAATGTTCTTCCTCATAATAGTTAGTAATGAAACATCATTTCAGATCACTAGATATAAGTACAATTAAAATTACAAACAAATAAAGCATGATTTGATTGCCACTCTTCTCTCATCTCCTGCCACCCACTATCATGTGAATTTGAGGATGATCTGAGTGAAAAATATAAATCCCCTGGAAGGTGCTGAATATCATCACATGGCTTGGGGGGCTGTTGGCTGTACAGAATGTTTCCCTGAAGAAAATCATGAAAAAGTGTATTTTTGACAAGCCAAGCACAAGAATTTTTATAGAAATCATGAAATTTATGGCAACACCATTGGTTTATTTTAAGTGTAAACCAAATGCTATTTCTTATTAATAATCATAAGGCAATATTTTACTGTATTTAGAATTATTATAGGGATTTTATGTTTAGAATGACTAAGTCATCACATAGGTCGTGCTTAAGCCTTAAAAGGTTACACAAGATTAGATATATTACTAACTCTGTAAAGAGGACTTGGAAATAAATTATTCTAATATGTTCTGATTTACTCAAATTCAATTAAATATATGCAAACTCTTTAAATCCAGCTTCATGTATTTCTTCATGATTCAGTTACTTGGTGGGGGGGAGAACAGAAAAATTTGACCCTATAAATCCTGACTATACTTCCTCAGTTCCCTAGAAGTTGGGAAAAATACACAAAAGTATTTATGACAGGCTCAATGACTCAGAAAAAGCCATTACAGGATGACCCAAGCATCGCCTAAATAATATACAGCACAATTAACCTTAAGCAGCCTATAATTATGATAAGCTTCATAGTCCTAATTACTTTTCTTTTCAGCAACACTGCTATGAAGTGAGTTGAATTACAAAATAAAATGTGTCATAGGGCATCTATTTATATATTTTTAAAGCAAGTATTTATGAAAGGATATAATTTTCCAGCAAATATCCAGCTTGCTGTTAATCTCCAGACCTTTTGCTTGTTGCCTTTCTTCTTCCAGCTGCTTTGCATTGGCCAACTGTGTCCCATCAGTAGGGGATTCTGGGAAGCTCTCAAAACTGAACTTGTCCACTTGGATGGCCATACTGTAGAAAAAAGGAAGGAAAAAAAAACACAACATAATTTTCACTGTAATGGTTTTTACAGGCATTGTTTCTGCAGAGACTGCAGAGCGCTGTGGAACCAAGCACTGCAATCTCAGTGCATTTGTTTCAGTGGCACCTGCTCTGTAAATTAATGACACATAAGCCACATGATTTGTGCTACTGAAAACAGAAGTCCAAGCCTATTGATGATGGCCAAATGTTTTACCAGTCAATCAACATCTGAATGCCTTTGTGAGCGATGCACAAGACACGCATTTGGCAGTTGTGGTTCTGCAGGGGTTCACCACCCACCTCCACTCCTGGTGTGTAAAAGCTCCTGGTGTGCTCAAGACTTGCTGGAAAAGCAACAAGACTGGGCCAAATGCTGATGAATATACTATTTATAGCCATTTATTAATACCAACCCACAAAAAAGGGAACCAAATTTTAGATACGAAAGCGTCTCCTGAAGTGAACTGAACACTTAGAAATTCACTGGTTGTACAAGCAACTTCCTGAATTTTCCTCATAAAACTCAGGAAGGAAAGACAAAATAAGCACAGCACTAAGGTCTGAATATGGCCCTTGATTTCTTTATAAAAGGATACTTCCATCTTGCTTAGTGTATTTTCATGAATTACAGACAGTATTAATTTCAATATCTCAGTATAATTCATTGGTAGCAAATGGTTCAATAATTGCTTTATTAAATGTACGGTAAGGCATAAAAGCTAATTAAATTAAATATAGTACACTATAATGCATACTAAATACTTGTATGTTAAATTAGAATCACTAATCTAATATAAAAGGGAATTTAGACCAGCTCACATCACATGAAATGTGGTTACAGCAGATCTAATATACTGTGCTGCCAAAACAGCTTTAATTTCCTGAATCGTCTGAAATAGAAAAATAATTAGGGAAGAATTAAAATATATTGCTCTTGAGATGACTTTGCACTTAAGGAAAAGAGGAGAGAGAGCAACAGCTTTGAAAACCATTCATGATGAAAGGCAACTACAAACTAAGAGGGGGTCTGGGAAGGGCATTTCACAAAATCACAGGATTACTATTATTATTTTATCTATTTTACTTCTAAAGAGGGAAACATACTCTATAATTGTTCCCAAAAGGAAAACACCAGTAACAAAGGTCAAGAAGAAAGAGCTTTAAAATCCCCCCAGACCAGAAGAGATTTTCAATAATTACCATTAATTTAAGAGAATCTTGACCCTGAAAGAAACTGGGTGAAGAGAGATGGCAATTACAAGCACAAGGAATAATCTAGAGCCTGTCAAGTTTGCTGAGGGAAGATGAATTCAAACGGGCCTATCAAGACTGAGAAAAAAACGGCACCTGAGGAGAAGCTTCTAATGTCCAAGACTACCTTCTTGGAAGGGAAGGTGTCCCTGCCCACGGAGGGGGGGTTGGAACTGGATGATCTTTAAGGTCCTTCCAACCCAAACTACTCTATGATTCTATGACTGAGGCAAAGGTCTCTCTAAGTTACCCCTTCTGCAGACTTCATCTTTGGTGATCTTCACATGCAAAAGGCAGAGGAATTAATCCATTCCTCTCTTAAGGGAGGGTTCTGTTTTGGCTATTTTTTCCTACAGCAAGAGATCATCAGAAGTTCTTCATTTGCATGCAAAGTCCACCAAGTGCTTGCCATATTAAACAGCTAAACATGAAATGCAAAAGTGGATCATGATAACTACCAGAATCAAGCCAGAAATAAAGTAATGAAAAACACCCAGATAATACAATCTGAAGAGTGGATTCTGAAAAAACATGAGGCCTGAAACTATGACTAACAACATCCCTTCTTACTGCCACTGAAGAATGACTTGATTCAGCAAATGCAGGCTGGGTTTCCTGGATTTGGCATGGGCAATGCACGTGGAAGGCACAACTGGAACACTGCAAAATCATTTTAGTCTTTGTTTCCGAGATCACTTCTTCCCTCTGTGGTACGTGAGCAGATGCAAACCCAGTACTTGATTTCTGTTATATACATAACACTGCTCAAATTCTCACAGAAATACAGTTAGTTCCTATGGCCATATTTTAACAAAATTGTCTTAAGTTTCTGGACAGTCAAAAATATTTAGAATCCACCTCCCAAGGGACCTGGAAAATAGCTGCCACCTAATTATTGTGTCGCACTTTTCTAAGTGATTGATACTTCAGAAAACTATTCCTGTCTAAAAATATTTAATATGTAACTGCAGGCATCCAGACTGCATTCCTCTGTTAAAGGATTGTTACTGGCAATATGGTAATTTTTTTTTCTGGAAATTGAGTATGAATATAAGCACTTTTTACCCCAACAGTGTGCAATAAACCCACATCAGCTTCAGAAATACAGCACAGATTACTCTTTCCAATGGCTCATTGTGCATCTCTGCTTGAAGTAACTTTTATTCAGCTCTAAGTTATAGAAAACTTCAGTAAACAGTGCTCCTTTTACTCAGAACCTCTTACTAAGTTCTCAGATCTTCTAACCACGCTTTTATTTATACTGTGTAAACTGTATTTAGCACAGTGACACCTCATGTCACATGAGAAGCCACAAAAAAACGCCCCCAACAACACACTTGCCAGCTAGAAAGTGAAGAGTCTGAGTAAAAGACAACTACAGAGAGAAAAATATCACACAAAACAGTACTATGAACACAGCTGTAGGTAGAATATATGAAGGCAATAAACAGAGATAAAATATAATGTTTCAAGACTATAGATCCACTCAAAGAAAAGCACAACAAAATTAAATCCTGGCTCTTTTTGTGAAACATATCTCCCTTTTATCATCAGTATTCTGCTTTCTCTTGTGCTAAAAATATTCGTATCAAGTTTCGTGTCTGCATTTTTTATCAGTAATGTTGCTTCGGTATTTTTTCCTCAGCCTATGGAATGTGTAGTAAATTGGAAGGCTCTGCACAAAAAATCAAAACAAAAAATAAATACCACAACCTAAATCAGTCACTCATCCTTAAAACTGTACCCCTACTCAAACACAGCTCTTTGCTTTTAATGTGAAGATTTCTCCCATCTCTCCAAAGACACATTTCACCAGTGAGGTGTTAACAAATGGACAAACGATTCCCAAAAATAGCTGACTGAAGGAGAAAACGGATAAGCTGGACATTGGGTTACAATCACCAACTAAAAAATGGATTTTTTTAAACTTTTTCATTGATCACATGGACTTCACGCCAGAAGAAGCAGAAGGCAGGGAAAGGCAACCTCCTGAACATCACCCAACTTTGTCACTGGGCTGTGCATCTGAAAAATGAGACTAAAATGTATTTTAGCCGTAAAAGTCATCCTCTGCTTTTATCTTCTATAGTTCCTTTACAACTTGTTTCTTGCCAGGAGTTCTCTGCACTTCTTTTCTGCCTGAATTTGTCCTTGTTTGTTGTGAGTTACAAGAATCTATGGAATCTATATAGAAAGAGGTAAAAATAGACAATTCAGCTGGAAACAAGCATTGGTTTTATTGCAAACAGCCAAGATAACGATGGCTCGTTTTGTGCAAGGGCATCTGTACCTTGCCCTTCACTGTAATTACATATCAGGGAAAGCAGAAAAGATCTTAAAACTCAAAAGTTTAAACATATACTATCTCCAGGAAAAGGGACTAGAATTCCATTTTAACTTCTTTGCCTCATGGGGAGCTATCCAAATTTCTTACTAGATGAGTTGTCAATAAATCATGAGATATTTGTATAAAAACACTGCATTATGCAAAAAAAAAAAAAAAAAAGAAATTAAATATCCAATCCTGCAAATGCAAAACAGGTTTTGCTTCTCTCTGGCCAACCTTGCCTGTGCAGGAGGAGGGATAAAGTAACAACAGCTTTCATGAATAATGAAACAATCGTGTTTTGAAACTACTGGGTTTTGTCACGAAACGAGCGCACGCCGCTGTGACAGCTCCTCAGACAACTGAGCGTCCTTACAGGGATGCAAATTATTCAAATACAAATTAAGTGAATGGAGAGGAAAAGGTCAGCTCCTCGGCAAGGCTGAGGATACGTCTGCACAGTATCATCCCACGTCATCTGTCAGGACGACTTACGGGGGGGAAATATGACAAAGCTCCTGATGGTGCTGCCGACACCTCAATGACAGTCGTCTGAAGTCCCATTAAAGCAGCAGTGCAGAACTACTAAAGGCACCAGACAGCCCATTTCACCACTTCCCACAAAATGAGTTTCAGCTTTACTGGAAATCTTACTCTGTCCTGACAACAAAATGCTCAGCAGAAAGGCCTTTGTAGGGGGAGACAGAACTTCCTGCAAATGGCATCGCAACTCCCGAGCCCAGGCCTTGCACATCTCTCTTGCCTAAAGCTGTGCCAGTTAAAATCCAGGATTGCTGACGGTTTCACAGGAGTGGCAACTGGCAGACAGAATTAATAGGTGATAATTCAGTGAGGGAGTACTGCTGGGAGTGCTGTAAACTCCTGCCCTTGTTCCTGGCAGGACAGCAGGCAGGTCCCAGGCATATCCCATCCTCCAGTGATGCAGCTCAGCTCTTTTTATGTCCTCATCTCTTAAAAGAGGATGAATCTATGAAGTGAAATTAATTATGTGATACTCTCCAAATAAAACAAGGTTAAAAGCAGGCATGGTATTAAAAGAAAGGCAACATAACTAGATTTCATCTTTCAATAAGTGAATAAAATACTGCTGCTTAGCTTGGAAGAATAAAATACAGAGATATTCCTTATTCAATTATCATTAGGAAGAAAGAATATAACAGGAACCCAAAAACTCTTCCTCATGGCTAACTACCTATTTAAATACTATCATCCATGGATGAGTTTGCAAGCTGCTTCCATAATGAAGCTGAGAGGAGGCAGTTGGAGACTTTATTCAATATTATGTTTCCTGTTCTATCTTATATGAAGTAGACAGAAGGGACACTGAGCCAGACCATGTTACCACTACTTATGCAAAATGCTTATATGTACGAAAAGGATAGTAAATGATTTTAAATTTCAGGGAAAGCTTGAAGTGAGGATGATATTCCTGTTCTCACTTCAAAGAGGAGAAATAAATGCATAAAGACAAGTTCACTTTAAAAACTTTGCCCAATTCCATTGTGCAACCTCAGTAATAACGTTTTTATAACATTAATTCCACCCTAAATACAAGCCCTGCAGCTGATATAAAACTGGAAGTGACACCCCAGTATATAACACTCCATAGGCAAAGAGGGGCCTCAAGAATCAAACCTCTTGATACATAACGTACCCTTAGCTGGAAATGAGAAAGTAAAGTAATGCAAATTAACATACTCCTTGTGTTTACATCTAATTATTTCACAGTTTTAGAAGTACAATCTATATTTCACTCACTGCTATAAAATACAACTGTAAAATTCAGCAGCTCAAGCGACCAACAAGTAACGATCTCTCCTCCTGGCCTAAAACTGACTGCAGGAAGGAAAACAATGACTTTAATATCTGAACTACACAGAGCAAAACATAAATTTTTCCATTAATCTTGAGAAAGGTCAATTAAATTTAAAAAAATTTGCATTTAGAATTTAATTATTTATTTAAAATAATTGAAGAGGAGATAAAAGTCAAACTGTAGTGCTGAAGATTGCAATATTCAACAGCTTATATTTATCTGATGCACGGCATTTCAGACGATAACAAGTTAAACCAGGAAAGAACAGCTGCACTGTATATAATGGAATATTTGAAAATGGAGCAGTGTTGATAGTTAGCTACATAAATCTTCTGTTTAAATGTGATTATACTAAGCGTGCTGAGAATATAGCTTTTTAATTCCTTGCTCCAAATCTGAAAACCATAAACTGGGAATGAAGAGGCGTAACAATTAACTTCTACTTGCCTCTTTTTTCACTCACCCACTTAAATAATTTGGACTCCTATGGCAATCACCGTGCAGCAAAACTGTTAGCTACTTAATGAAATCAGAAATTTAAATAATAATAATGGTAATATCTGCTCTACAAACACACCAATTTCCACAGGGGACATAATAGTCTTTCATACCACTAGGAAATTTGGAAGAGCCTAAGCATAGTAATACTTGAAGATTGAGTTCAATATCCTCCCTTTATCACAGCTGAACCACGCAAGGATTGCAACCTTCTCATTGTCCAAAATAATGCCATATTGTACCTCCTACCTCTCTCTTAGGGGAATAGTAATAATCAGAGAAATAAATGTCAAAATATATATGTTCATATTCAGCTGCTCATGTGTCTAATTCAGTATTGCCTTTATATGCCTTTATAAGTTCAAAAGAAAACATATGCAAATTAAAACCATGGAGTTTTGTGCCAGATATAAGACCAAAAAACCCTCAGCTCTATAGTCACTCCAGCTGCCTGAGTCTTCTCAGGAAGAGACTGAGACCCCAAAACACAAAAATAAAACCAGAGTTGAATAAGAGAAGCAACTCTGTTGTGTTCAGAACGTCTTTTTCCAGGTAGCCTCAAGTGGAGGGACCAGGTGCTCCTCCTCATCTTCGTTCTGATGCAACCCTCATCTTCGTTCTGATTCTGCCCACAGCAAGCATTAAGGAACACGGGACAGAAACAACAAGAGTCTCTGCTCCTGGGACACCCCAAAGACACCAGAAGCACCAGAGAGGAGCACTGTGGTCTGGGATCATTTCACAGCATAGGCCCTGTCCTGTCCCACACTGAGGGTTGTTGCAGGTCCCAGGGCCCTCCAGGATGGTACAACTGGGGTGGAGTTGTGTGTGTGGCCCCTCAGAGGGGTCTCACAGCCTCCTGCTCATGACAAACTTGGAGCATCAATTCACTTCTTCCTAAGGGAAAAGGTGTAAAAAGCCCCAATAAATCAATGTTCCGCTTTTAAAGGAAAATGACTGTGACACTGTACACCCCTGAAAGGTTAACTTCAGAGAAGATCCTACTCTAAACCAAATTCAGGGCAAAAAAACCACCAGGACAGCCTGTACATCTGGGAAATCATGGAAATCATCCACATGTGGAGTCCATCTCATGACATCAGGAAAATGCAAGTTTCTCATAAAGGAAGTGTTTCAAACATTTTTTGGGTAGGATCACGGGATGCATGAATGCTCAGTGTGCAAGAGTACACACTTCACCATGGACTGTCACTTCAAGATAAAATTAGACTTTACATTCGTAATGAATTATTAATTTACCAACTACTTGCCTGTCTTCTCTTTTTATCTACAAAGATAACATTTGCCCTTTTCCCAGAGCACTGCAGTGGAAGTTCACCTCAAGATGATTTACTGTGATAACCAAATTCTTTTCCAAGTCACTGTTTTCCCACTATAACCTCTGTAATTCTATCACACCTGCAACCTTCACATTTTCTGAATTTCTTAAAGAAACAACAGCTTTGTTCAGAGCACTACCTGGTTATTCCCTTGAAGAGTTTTGTATTCAAGTTAGCCCATGAAATGTTTAAAGTGTTTATTTTGCCACAGACACACCAATTCTTTTCACAGAGAGAAGTTACAGAGATATCATTGCAGATTCTCAAGTCCCACAAGCAAGTTTTGTGAGTGATGACACACTTAACTAGGCAATTTAGAATCTTTTCCAAAGAGCAAAGCTGGGGGAAAGTCAGGACATCATCAGTTTAAGAAACCAAAGCACCAGAACAACAGTGCACACCTCCCACCAAAGCACAGTGGTCCATGAAGTCTGACCTACAAAACTTATTTTTTAACTAGTGCCAGGAAAAATGTTTAAAAATGTGAGTGTGGGTGCAAGAAGCATTAATCATGCTCCCTAAATCTTGGTTTACAGTGAGTGTGTATCACCTGAGGAGGAATACAGGTTCCCTAGCAGCCAACTGCTCAGCATTAATAATAAAAATTATATACATCTCACTCACATGCACACAGTTTCACCTAAACAATTGTTCCCCCCTAGGACACTGTACATGTGATAAGTTTATTTAATGCTTCCTGCAGCAATAACACCTCTATGTGTATTTAGAAACACTCTCAGAAAACAGCTATTTTTAGCAAACAAACCAGTAGGGATTGTTCACCCTGGAAAAGAGAATGTCCTTGGGAGACCTCATAGCAACCTTTCAGTACTTGAAAGAGGTTTGTAAGAACAAGATGGGGGTAAATTTTTTTTTGCAGGACTTGTAGTGATAGAACAGGAGGTAATGTTTTCAAACTGAAGGAAAGAATGGCCAATAAACCAAGGTGTAGCTTCTACTGCTTCTGTTGCTCACTATAGTGAGCCTTTGGCAGCCCTGGATCCAACTCCAGGCAAATGCAGAGCTGGGATTGTCTTCACTGTTATCTCATGGCCTTTCTATTGATTTACCCCTGCACACTTTGCCCCACATATTGCTGGGCTGTGTTAGTTGTCTGATGTGCTTTACTAGTACATCAGAAAATGAGCACAGCTCTAAAATACTCTGGTATTTTAGCCAAAACTTCCCATTTGGAAATCACCACATCTTACCAAATAACTGCCCTGCCAGGCGCCCTCACATTCAGTGAGCTGTGCCCTTGAGCTCCTACGGGAAAGGGCAGCGAAGCCAACAGGCCACCAGACTCAGATCTGAACACTACAGCCAGAAATCCAGTATTTATTTAATTATTATGATGGAATGATACTCCATTTGGAGCAGTTGACTGCCACATTAACCTCCCTCAGTCAATTAGGGTGGTACAGACCACATATCATACATGGACAGTGACTGCACAGCCCCGATGTCCAGGCAGCGACACAACCACCCTCAAATAACTAAAGCAAATTAAACAAACCTATTAAAGTCAAATGAGATCAAAGGGATTTTTACTCCTGTTTCCTACGGTGCAGAAATAGTTTGAACTTAGCAGTCCGGATTTTAGAAAGGAAAATTTCACCTGTGAGCAAAGTCACACCTGGGAAGCTTTCGCAGAACGTGCAGCTGTGTAAAGGAACTCAGAGGGGGTTTGGTGCCAGAAATAAAACAGCATTTCTTACCAACTTCATATACACAAATCTCTGACATGAGAATGGATTTCTTCATTACGTTTGAAGGAAGTGAGGGAAGGGGATTATAAATACTACAAGTTATGAGCAGTCAACCCATGGTGTGAGATAAAGCCACCTTGGTTTTACAGACAGACTTCCCTGAGCACCCTTTGTTGCCATGGTAAGCACAAAGCCCCCAGCTGAGGAACAAAATCCTCAAAATATGATCTTTCAATTAGAAGTTTACATTGAAGATACCATTTGGAGTCTGACACTACACTTCTTCAGAAGTTTCATGATTTTTAAGGTAAGGAAAAATGAGGAATACTCTAAGAGGATAAAGGAGTGATATAATTTTTCTTTTAAGTATTTCACTCATGTCTACCTGAAACAATGCTTTAAAAAGACCTAGCTTTAAAAGTATTTATTTTTAGATTAATCTTCATAAACTGAGAAGGAATTGCCTCAAGTAAAGCATTAACCTGGTATTTAAAATGCATAAATATTGAAGGCGGGATTAGTTTCAGCATTTAGTTTTAACATAGACATTTACTAAGCCTTTTCATTCACCTAAATCTAAATTTTATGAAATACAACAAAATTTTAACCAAATGAGGTTGTGATTTCTGTGATTCTCTGTTTCTTTGTCGTATTCCCTTATGGAGAGATAAAAAAGCCCAGAAGATGATGGTATCTAAACTTCTGTAAGACATTTTTTCCTTTCTAAGAAAAGGGAAACTGCAAGGTAAAACTCAGTGGTACCAAGATAGAAGACTATTATTTGAGATCTCTTTTGTGAAAATTTCATATATTTTCCACTCATTGACTAGATTTTTCTGACTATAAAAAAACCCAGGCATATTTAGATTTAAGCATCCACTTCAAACTGAATCCCAGTTTAGGAATCAGACTTATTCTCCCCATATTTGCACTTCCAGCTTATGAAAGAGTTGAAATTCACTGGTATATAGATCACTTACATGTTTTTCCTTCAAACCATGCTGTGCCATGAGATTTCCAGTTCCTGCAAAAAAGTCAAACCCCCAAACAAATACATAGAGGGCCACAGTTATTAACATACACAGAGCTTTGAGCCAATTTGACAGTTAACAAATTTATTTCTTTATTCTTTTCCATCTACAAAGAACAATTTAACATAGAAATTCCAGAACCATATTATCTCCAAATGACAGGCTACTACTGCCAGACAAATTGTACCCCAAAACTGTGCAGTAGTTTTATAAACCTCCCCGTGCCCAGCTGAGAAGCTGCCTTGGTTCAGATGAACTAATTAGCTCTGAGTGACTCAATTATAGAGGTATAAATGGGTTAAAGGGTTAATATTAAAACTGGAAGCACATTATATTAAAATTGGGATTATATTTCTTATGCCAAGCAAATAATACTGTAAAAATACCAAGTGAAGATTACACGATCTGCTTTGTTCTGAAACTAAGCTTTTTACACAAAAGATTTCCTCTTTTATTGCTCACTGTCCTCCATTTCTCTCCTTCCGTACAACTACAAAAGAGATGCCATCAAGCAGTAAATCGAGGAATAAAGCTGCAGAGATTTCTTTACTCCCATTTATTCCCACTGAGCCTCCCTCAGGGATATACAAATTGGAAATTGCTAAATTATCATCTAATAGGCAGAAACAACGTAGGCGAGACCAATTAAGTAAAAGGCAGAAAGTTGTATTACACGTGTAATTAAATTAAATTCTTTGACTAGACTACATTAGAATCATCCCCCAAAAAAAGGACAAAACTCGACTTTAATCAGCACATGACACATTGTGTGACATGTCACTAAAATAGTACATTAAGAGTTTTGATATCACTAAAAAGAGCATTTTTCTTAGTTGTAAATCAAGTTACTTCCAGGTGGTAGGAAATGGGCTAAACAGCAGCATTCCCTCCTAAATACACAAGACTCTTAATGATGCATAATTGAGTACAAAGTCATAAAACAGTACTTTTCTTTTTTTTTTTTAACTCTAATATTCTTCAGGAGGGTACCTACACACGCTTTCTCCAGTGGGACTGTTCTCTTACAGAAATCCACACGCTCTCACAGAACACAGGAGTGACATAACTGGGGATAATTTTGGCTCTTCACCACAAACGCCATCAAAAATAATGATGCAGCAGGGGAGGAAAAATTGCAAACAACTCTGACTTACAAATTTTCTGGCCCTTCACCTCTTGCCATTCTCAGAATTGAGACAAAACACTGCTGGTTGTGGGAACAGCTCGGCTGTGCCCAGAGCCCCGTCCTCGTGCCCCTGCACTGCACTCTGGTCCAGCCCTCGGAGCTGGAAGCCAGGCTGGGATGGAAGCAAACTCCAAAAGGCAGATACAAGGGACTCTGCTGGGCTATGAATCCAGAGGAGGAGGAAAAGAAACATTTGCCTCTTCCCATGGTGCTTTTTGCACTCTTTTGCTGTCTGAAATTTGTCTAAACCGGTTAAAAAGTAAGGCACCTTCATCCCACTTGGAGAGCAATACAACTTAGTTAAATTAATAATTGTTCATTTAGCTGCAAATCAGAATATCAGGAATGGATTAACAGCTCTAAGCACAAATTGCCTTTTGGAACTAAATTAATTCTGCAATTGTTCAACAACCAAAGGGGACAAACAGTTTCACAAACCTGGGACAACCTTAAGCCAAATCAGTATTTTCCTTCAAATAATTCCCAATAACTCACTTTTTAATTATCTCTTATGTTATATTTCTTCAGATAGTATCATTTCAATAGCAAATCTGTGACCTTCTGTGCAAGGAAGTTCCTATCCTATTGGAATATACTTGCCAAACCAGCTTTAAAAGCCTGGTTAAATCATCATCATTATTTCAACATTGGAATTATCACGTCACTGTTTCTTTTTCTTTCATGTACACAAACTAAAATGGAAGCTTGGAAAGGAAATAAAGTGATTTGCTTTCTCAGTTGAATAGTATGGAAATGCAGAGGGAAATAAAACCCACATGGCTTAAACTGCCTTGGAAAAAAAAAAAGTAATGAGTTTATATCAAAAGAACAAACAGCTTTTAAAAATTATTGATATTTGAAAATGTTAATTATTTGTATTAATCAGTTCCTGTGCGCAAGGGATCAAACATAAGTGAGTTAGTGTAGCTGACAGCAGCACTGAGAATAGCAAGAGGCCACACAGAAGACAAAAAGCAGGGCTTGTTTTGGTGAGCCTGTTTTCAGGACAAGTTGTACAGACATAACCAACTGTCTAATGTCACCCTGTGCTTGAAAATATCATTGTACAGGAGTCCAGCCTGCACAGCCTCCCAGATAATGCCAGATAAATGACAAGAAGCTCTCCTTCAAAATTACAGACGGCCAGCTTTTTCCAGAAAAGGAGACCTAACATCAAAACACAGGAGAGAACACCAGAAAGGGGAGGATTTGAACCCACGTGGAGCAGCCTGGAAAACAAACAATGAGTTACTGACGTAAAAATATCTCTCATTTAGATTTAAACTCTGCGATTAAAGCCCTGAGTTTATGTATTCATTGCCTGTTGCCACCACTTTATCAGCACTCACTAATCACTCCATAACTTACTCTCGTAAAATTCTCCTTGTCACATTAAACAGGTCACGACTCTGGATATTCTGAAGTCCCATCCCACTCAAGTCCCTGCGTATTCAGAAGGAAAAGAAGTGACAGCTGAAATAAGCTGCCAGTGATGCCCATGTAAAGATATTTCTTTGCACCAATACATCAAGGGGAAAAAAGGGGATGGTGGTCAAGTATGATGGATCTCTTGTGCCTGACACTGCTGGGCATGGCAGGGTTGCTGCAGTACAAGAGAGGGTACAGGCTGCTCAGGAGTAATACAAAACACACTAATAAGAAGCAGGTTGGAATGTTGTTTACAGAACACAGCACAGCCTAATATTTTATTTATTATTATTATTATGGATAATTTAAAAAAACATCTCAATGACTTACCACAAACTTCACTTTCCAAATTTACTACTTAACCAGTCTAAATTCAAATGAAAAACAGGATTAGCTCACGACTTCCATCATGATGTATATGCTCTTCTACCTTTAAATTAATGTTCCTGAATTTCTTAGCGTTCACCTTTCATTTCATTTTACATGCACACTTTGCTTTTCCCTCCAGTGAATAATAAATAATACACAATATAGAGTGTAATGCCTAGGAATAAATCTGAACTGAATTCAGGGGGGAAAGTGAAACAGAGTTGTTACACTCATGTCAGGATCCAAATGCGTAAGGTCTGATCAAGCAGCTGAAAAGACAACACTTGTAACAATAATGGGTATCAAATATGTAAGAAGGGGAAAAAGTAACACCAAACCCTAAAGATTTGCAAGTGCATGGAATTAATAATGACAATATATTTATTAAATCTAGTGAAGTCACTGCATTCTTCTTCTCACATTTTCTCCAAAGTTCAGTAGATCTCATAATGTAGTTTCTTTTCCTTAAGGGTGAAAATTTTGATTGCTTCATTATTTTTATTGTCCTAAGCCTTTCTAGGACAATAAATTGCTTTTTCTTGTGACAGCTTTAGGAGAGATGTGGGTTTCCTGATCTGAAGGTACAAAAACATTTTGCATTTTGATGTACCCTTTTTATTACAGATAAGAAATCCTCTATTCTCAATCTCAGTTCTATTAACAATTAAAAGGATTTTTTGCAACACAAAAGCTTTTTCAAAAATGTAGATAAATCCTTAGACAAAACTTTAGCCCTGCCCATAAAAGCTCATTGCTTAAACTGAGCTAACTTGAGAAATAATACTACTTTTCTTAACATGCACTAATGTTATTCTAAAAAACTATCCCACAGTTTATTGGGTTAGTGACTCCAAATCGAATTTCTTTTGTTTATCATTTAATTCCTGACTTCCAGTCTTCTAATCCCCACACTCAGATTATTAATGCTTACAATCTTTTTTCCCCACTCATCGCTATCAATAACAAACTTTTCCAAAATCTCTGCTATTCCAGAAGAGGCGAAAAGTGCGAAGGAAGGACAAATTTTGGCCAAGTAACTAGAATTCAGTTAAAAGTCCTGTAGCTAAAACATGGTCCAGGCTATAATGAATCCCTGTGTCATACTCTTGCACTCCAGAAGCTAATCAGTTTCTAATATTTATAAATATGGAAAAGGAAGGTTCTTTACCAGGAATTGAAAGCTCTTTTTTCTGTGCCCACTTGAGCGTTTATGTATTGCCTACACTCACCTGTGTGATGTAAACTGCCTTTTTAGCCTCAGCCCTGTCACCTCACTTAACACCTCACTCAAGCCATGACCCATCCACATGATGCTGGAAAATTACACAAAAAAAGGATAGTGTACTTCCCTCACCCTCTTCTCTCAATGTCCAAGCCGAATTCAACTTAAAAAATGAGACTGATAAAGGGAAAAAATGAGTTGACTTCAAATTGAAGGCCTTAAAGAGTTTGTAATCAACTCTATCAAGCTGGGTGTTAAATTATTCTCTGGCCACCAACAGGAGACAAATTTCACCTTCCCCTGCTGTCAGTGAAATATGTGTAGCTGATTTGGGGTAAATTCAGCACTCAGTTCAGTGCAGAGAGGCTCCCAGACCATGCACTTCCAATCTGAACTTCAGGGCAATTTCATAAATCAAAAGATCAAGCAGCTGTTGGAAACTCACTTATGATAATATGAGTATATTTACTGCAGCAGCTTTGATGAGTTCTTTCTAAAGGTATTTTCAATAAGAGCTGGAATTAAGGGAAAGCATCCATCATTAGTCACAAACCAAGGAATCAGAAACAGATCTGATCTGGGACAGCAGCACCCATAGCAGAGTTCAATCTCCAACACAAAGGAAATTCCAGGTGTGTTCAGTGCTGAAAATTAAGTAAAGGACACTATTTGGGGTGTTACCTCTTTTGTCTGGAAGTCAGAAATTACTCCAAAAAAACCATCAAAAAGCTTTGAGCTTCACTTTACACTAATTTACTGACTCCATATCATACATCCTACGAGCACCCACCAGGACCTGCAACATGATGGAACCCAGAGCTCCAGTGCCCCAGTGCAGCAGAAATCTTGTCTCCTAACCAGGGAAAAGCCTCAACAGGGTAAGGGCTGCAGACAAAAGGTTCCTTTTTGCAGATGCTGCCCATGTCTCATCATCAAACAAAAAGCATGGCTCAAATTAACTCCAGTAAGTGAAACTGCTGCACAATAGTCTCTAGAAATCTTTGTTCCTGTTTGTAGTAGTGATAAAAAATAACTCCACTTAACCCACATCCACTGGTGCAGAGACCTCCATGTACAGCCTTAGAGCTACAGAGAATCCAAACTAAACAATCCTTGCATAGATAAGCATCTTGTCCTAGGAAAAACTGATTCTATTTACATAAGAACATGCAAAATATGAAAACCACACACCCCCAGAGGATGGATAGATACAAATCAGTTTTCCTCATGGAGTGATAGAATTCTATTTCAACCACAGTTACCATATCTAACTTGAACACCAACCAAAATTTTCTGAAATTCAGAATAAGACTCTGGGGTTTTTTTCTCTTTGTTACAAGAAAACAGCTGTAAAGCTCCATTATTCTCAAATGAGAGGAAACCTTATGGAGAAGACATTTAGTAGAGTTACCAAGCTGACTTCCATGAGGAATGCTCCTGAAAAGGATGGATAAAAACTGGTGGGCAAAGTAGTTATTCTCACTGGCAGGGGATTTAACAGTGGGATTTACTTCAAGACAAAATACAGCTGTGCTGTCTACACAGGTGTTTAAATACCCATTAAACTGAGAGGGAAGGAGACAAAGAGGATGGTTCCTCGAAGATCTGGGATGCCATGATGACCACTATTGCTGTGTATCAACAACTGCACCCGAGGCAGGTGAGGGACACTGACAATCCTCTTGTAAAGCTAAAGATCCTTGCTGGAGCTCGATTAGGGGGTCAGAGAACCAACGCCAGCTGTTGCAAAGCTAGTTGAAGCCTTACAGGCTTATGCACAAGGAACTGCAACTCCCTCTTCTCCAGCCCCTTCAACTGTGGGATTTCTTGCTGGCAGAGCACTTTGTCTCTCAGTTCTGAGAAAACAGCATCTGAGCTGCAGGACTTGCCCATTGCACCGACCTGTGACACGGTAATGACCCAGGTCTGCCTCACCTGAGCACACTGACTGTAACAACGGGTGTGTTAATGACATGGTATGGACAGCAGCAATTCCAGGCATCTCAAGGATGCACTTCTACTAAGGCTACTGTGTTTCTGAGAAAAGGTGTTCAAGATGCTCTTGGGAAGCTCTGCAAGTTTTAATGCAGACTGAGATTTCCCTGGAACTGTGCAAAGGGGGCTCACTGAAGAACAGTGACCCGACAGGGCTGCAGTGAGGAATTGATGGCAGAAACACTCGTGGCCATAGGGACCACCAGGGCTGAGGAGGACAATTTTCTTCCTTTTGTTGAGGCTGATAAAGGCAGCTTGACTGAGGTCTGCCTGACCCCACACTGTAATTACCTACAGGGCATTTATGCAATTGAGAAGGTAGTTCTGCTCTTCACACCAGAGCACAAATCAAGGACCTTTCTCAAGACTCGGCTTCAATTCTGTAACTTTTGTTGTTTGACTTTGAAGAGAGGAAACCAAGAAAAGAAAACCTCTGTGCTTTGGGATGAAGCATCAAATATTGATATTGAGAGGCAGAAACAGAGAGAAATGAACAAGACCCTCAAAGCCCAACAGATTTGAAGCTGACATCCACGAGTGAAAAACATCTGTACAGATTTTGTCTAAGCTCTCAGAACAAAAGCAAGGCAATATTCTAGAAGAGACAGCGAGAACAAGAGAAAAATGCAGCTGAAACGCCATACTAAGAATGACACAGGTGGATCAAGTCTCCTTCAGCAGGTACCCACGTATTTTAAGGGCATTAATTCACTGAGTATGGGAGAAATTAAAGTATTTGGCGACAAGCAGAAGGAAACACACATCTGTGTTAGAAAGCGTACATGGGGTGATCACTGAAAGAGGGGGAAAAAAAACCCAGCTGTGTTTATTTTAACAACACCAAAATGCGTCAAAAGCCAACTATACAAAGAGAACTGACGTAGGTGCTATAAAGCATTATTTCCACAGGCAGTTTTCATTAACAGAAAAATACCTGAAGATCCTAGACTTTGATCAAATGATGTGTGCGGAAGAAGCAAGCTATTTTATGAGATTACAAGACAAGCTTTTCTCAATTCCATCCAGGAAAAGGAAAAAAAAAATAGAAAGACGAAATGCAAGTCATTGCATGGTGAAACTGCCCCTGTGCCAGCATCTTACAAACCAGTCTTTCTCTGGGCTGTGATTTAATTATGACTTTTTTTAAAAATTTAGTGATTAATGTACAGGTAGGTAAGGTAATTTTTTTTTTCCCCTGGTTTAAATTGCTGATTCAAACCCTTGGCTATTTTAAGAATATCTGGGAGTTTGTTTTTTTCCTGAAATTGCACTTCTTTTCAATAATATCTACAAATACAGCATAAAGATGATATACTACAAACTATACCTGGGGTTTTTTTAAGGGAGAAAACCACACAATCAGACCAAAGCATGGTCCAAAGAATCCGCCTCCCAGCAAACACAGAGTTGCATTGAATCATTAAGCCAGCACAAGGCTTAAAAGCATAAATCTCAGCTTTTAAGTGCAAAGCAGAATTCAGTTTTAACTACTGAGCCATGGCCACTGCCTCTTTAACAATGCTATAAAAAGCTACCTGGCTTTTCAAATTTAAGAAAGTCAGTGTCACATAAATATGCTCACAAATGGTCTAAAAATACCTTTAAGCTGCCTACCCCCAAGGTCAGAAGGAGCAGACACAAAGAACTGAAGCTCTACAAAGAGCTGCCAACAGGAAAATATTGTTGACAGAAGTGAAGGTGTTGCTACCAGTCCACAGCTACTTCTTTGCAGTTCTTCAGTGTCAACTTATGCCGAGTTATACTCGCCCGGTTCTCATCAGTGAAGCACTTTACTGGTGTTCAGAGAATATTTATTTGAAGTTATTAACTGAAAATAAACTTTGGTGCCTGTTCTTTCCACTCTTTGCTAATGGTGTCCTAGTGAAGGAGAACAAGGATAAATGTACTTGAGATGCATTAAGGCAGAAAACAGTAATTTTCAACATTTCAGTGTAGTCCAACGTGACTCATGACTGTGAATGCAGAGGTCACAATCAGTGACACATCAGAATCCTGACACATCAGAAAACTTGTCCATGTGGATCTTCTAATGGATTCCTCTCCAGCTCCTGATGGAAACAAAATCAGTCTCATCACAGCCCAACCACTACTTTAACACACTTCATGCTTCTCAGAGTAGAAAAATACAGGGGATGTAGTAGTAATGATGGAGATTCAGAATTCCTTGAGAATTTCTTCTCTTCTTTCTGTTGGCTGTGGCAGGTCTACGCTTGGCAGAATGTCATATCACAAGACAGCGAGTCCCTCTTTGTAGACCTTGAAAAACAATCTAACCAGATCATCAGTAAGTGTGCTCTGAACACCAGTAAAGGGATCACTGTTACAACAATCTCGGAACTTCAGTGATTCTGCATTGATGAGTTTATCTGCCTTGCAAAGGATGAAGGACTGAGCCAACCCCCCTGTGATTTGAAAGTCTGATTTAAGGAATCTAAATATTTCAAATCTGATGTTTCAAGCATTCTCCCATCCCCTGCAGCTGCATTTCTTTTCTCATTATGCTTTTTTTTAAGCTTTAATGTTTTCCTTAGAAATGGGCACGGAAAGTGTTTGATTACTGAAGCAAGAAGTCACAGGCTGAAACAAAGCCGTAAGAAATACTGCACCTTGTCAAAGGTGATAAGTGCCTCTGATTATCCTTGACTGCATTTCCCGGGCTCAGCATTTCATTAAATAGCAATGCTCCCTTTTAAAAATAGATTTACCACCAACACATCCTGAGGGTCTTTCATGTTTTTAGCTATGTACAGAAATACTACTTCCCTCAGTAATTATGTCTGATTTTCAGTTTCCATGTTACTGATAAGATTTGTTAAGTTTGGGTAATACAACCTGAAACGAGTCATGAACGCTAACACAGCTTTTTAACTCCGTTTTAAGAGTCTCCCTTCAACTTGAGGAATGAATAACTTCCTTGGAGAAATCACAAAATGCCTTAAGAATTATGTATTAAATTAAAGAGGTGAATTTGGCTGTTACATCCTTGGGAAGGAACAACGCAGTCAAACATCGACGTACAGCAAAATAAACCAGCTGAAAGGTGAAGAAGCAAAGTGGAAGGGGTGGTCAGGCACTGGAACAGCCTGCCCAGGGAAGTGGTGGAATCACCATCCTTGGAGCTGTTCAAAGGACACGAACATGTGGCACTTGGGGACATGTTTTAGTGGTGGAATTGACAATTCTGGGGGAATGGTTCGACTCGATGATCTTATAGGTCTTTTCTAACCTTACTGATCCTCTGATTCTATGAATGCAGGGGTTTTTTTGCTGTATATTAACAACATTCTTCTAGCACATTTCAGGACAGAAAGCATCTGCAGTGCCCCCTTAATAATGCCTGATCAGAATCTGCTTTTTTCTTAATAAATATGATATTAAATAAAATGGCTGACCCTGTATTAAAAATATATTTATGTGGGTGGAAATCTTAATGAAACATTGGAAAGAGCAAGTTTATTTTTAAATAAACATTTTTCTTGGTGTAGTAGACATAAATGGCTCTGCTCTGCAGAATACTTGTAGAATAGTCTAATTGGGGACAACAACAGGAAAGCTGAATTGATTTACTGTTAACTGAAACTTGGAAAACAACATTTTCTGCAAGATGTCAAATATCCATTTCCTTTTTTCATTGGCAGAAGATTCATCAAACATCACATGAGGTAAATACAACACTATCAGAACAGAAAAAAAAAAATTAAAACAAATACCGTCTACTCAGAAGTACAATCCAAAAACAGAATGTTTGCTTCTAGGGGAAAAACAGAATTATCTAGTCAAGATAATTCCACAAGTCAAGATGCTCTTCTAAATTGGAAACTCTAAATCAGATATTGGTCACTTCTGAAAGTAGTTTTGAAATTATTTACCATTACATTTGGGATAAGGACATAGTCATATTCTAATGAAAATCTCTTAAAAACACAATACCTGTAACTCACGCTAGTAGAACAAAATAAGAAGAATAAAGAGTAAGAGAAGATGAGAGATTTAGATTAGATATCAGGAAGAAATTCTTAATTGGGAGGGTGGTGAGGCACTGGATCAGGTTGCCCAGAGAAGCTGTGGCTGCCCCATCCCTGGAAGTGTCCAAGGCCAGGTTGGTCAGGGCTTGGAGCAACCTGGTCTAGTGGAAGGTGGCCCTGCCCGTGGCAGGGGGTTGGACTGGATGACCTTTAAGGTCTCTTTCCACCACCCAAACCATACTAGCATTCTATGATACTTTGAAGACTAAGGACTGCCAGTGAAAAAGATGAAGAGGCAAAAAGCAAGGAGGAATGAGGTTTGATCTGGTATCCCAAATCAACAACTGGCTGATTTTTCATTGGAAACAATGCTAAGACCACAAATAAAAGGAGACTACCTGGCAGATATAAGCAGTTTTGTGTTCCCTCTTTAAAGTAAATACAGCAGCATTTTGAAATAAAGATGAGTACAGCCCATGGTCCTGAAGGTGATTAAGGGATAAGAGTATTTGTCATACAAGGGGAGGCTGGGAGAGCTGGGACTGTTCGCTCCAGAGAATCACAGGACATGCTGAGTTGGAAGGGACCCACAGGGATCATTGAGTCCAACCCTCAGCCCTGCACAGGACCAGCCCCAAGAGTCACATCTCGTGCCTCAGAGCTTCTTGAGCTCTGCCAGGCTTGGTGCTGTGACCAGTGCCCTGGGGAGCCTGTTCCAGTGCCCAACCACCCTGGGTGAAGAACCTCTTTCTAATATCCAAGAAAAGAATGCTCAGGAGGATCTTATTCATAAATACTTGAGGAGGGGCAAGGAATAAAGAAGCAGGATCCAGGGTCTTCTCAGTGGTGCCCAGTGATGAGGCAAAGGACACAAACCCAAATATGGGAAATTCTGTCTAGAAAGAGTAGAAATCTTTTTTACTACAAGGGTGGTCAGGCACAAGTGTCTCAAAGAGGCTCTGAAATCTCTGAGAAGTCAGTGACTGTGTATGATTCTGTAACCTTATTCATAAAATCATCAGTTCTATCTTCAAACTATTTAGGAAGACTGGAAGGGCAAAAGCCAGTCTGAAGGTTATTCCAGAATCTCTATCCTCTAATAGTTCCTGAGTCCAGGTTTTGCCTACTAATAAATAATTAGAAAAGTAATGGGGGAAAACCTTCAACGGACAATATATATAAAAATATTCCCAAATATTAAAGGGGCTGAAAAACACAGAACAAAACATTTAAAGGATTGCTCTACAGGAATAAATATTTATATCATCTGCACAAGTACAGCATTTCTATTTATCAGGTGAAGTTATACAGAGTTGGATTGGGTTTTTTTTTTACATTCAGTACTTGAAAGATTGCTTGCATAAGGCAGAGTTAGCTCAGAAAACACGTTAACACAGCGGAAGAGAAACGTACACAAGAACCTGTGGGATCATCTCCTGCTCATTATCTCTGCTCTCACAAAAACTGCAAGTTTTCTGGTACGTTCATTTCACACTGCTGTTTCAATTAATTTCACAAAAATGAATTCTCTGTAAGGAAATCTCCAACCTTCAGCTATTCCCAATGTCTAAACAAAATATTGTCAAAAGGGAGCAGGGAAGACAGAAGGAAAATCATCTTCTGCTTCCAAAATATGTTCATTTGAGATGGGGAGCAGCTTAAGGTGAGGGGGTGAGAGAAAAATAGAGGTTAAACTGGGAAATGAGGGAGAGAGAGAAGGCGAGCAGGATGCAAAAGGGAACCCCTGAGGAATTTTTATAATTCTGGGTTTTCTACATGGCTACTTAATGCACCCAGAATTGACACAAGGCAGGTCAACACCTGATGAACCCAGTCTGCAGACCCAGGGACAAGTACTCAGACAGCATAAAACCAGGTAAACTCAGGCAGGAACCATGATCCGAATCACCAGCCAGCTTCCAAAGTGAGCTCTGAACTTAAAGGGTTTCCACAAAAAAGCCAAATCATCACAATGATTGCAGAACTGCATTTTACTATGATTTTAATTACTACAGTGTTTGAGGCTGCCAATTTACTCAACAAGATTCTGTAGCAATAAAACAGTTTGTTTATGGAGTACTTAATGAATAAGGAACTGGGTTCTAACGGGAATCTCCTGAAGTGATAAGTTCTATCATGATAAGAGGAGGCTGCTGGTTCAGAGAGTCCCAAGTAAAAGTAACCTATATAATACATCAAGACAGCTCAAATGAAACACACACCATTAAATTCAGATAGATGAAGAATTTGCTGTAACAGCAGAAGTTCTATTCTCTTTCTGTCTGAGAAGGTTGAAGTTAGTCCAACTAAGCTTACTATCATTTATCTTCTGGCAGCATTCTGAATCACTAAGACTTGGGATGCAACATACTCCTTCCTAAATTGCATTTCAGGGATGATTTTCTGCTGGATTCGGGGGTGGGGGGGAAAGAAGAAAATCCTCTTTGATTAGTCTCTCAGATTTCTGATTATCTTGCAACAGATCAACATGCAGTGCTTACAAGGTTCCCCGCCTATGGCAGGGGGGTTGGTAAAAGATGATCTTGGAGGTCCCTTCCAACTCAAACCATTCTGTGATTCTGTGACTCTATAAAACAGTTACATGAACTTGAAATAGCACGTTCAGTATGTGGTATCCATTCACTCTTCATGAGCAGACAACTCTCCTTCACCAGAACTAGAAAGCTTCTTATGCTCTTGTTCTCTTTTTGAGCACAGACTCAACTCGAGGATCACAAAAATACTGACAACAGTCAATTCAGTAACACAAATAGAAGTAAGAGAAAATTACTAAAACAAGGAAAGCAATGTTCCCAGGTCATGCCACTATGTTCAAAACAAGTTATTTTAAGTTAAATGCTACTGGTGAGTGCAAGCAGAAAAGACAGAACTAACGGCATGTACCCCAAACATTAAATCACACTGATCCAGCTAACTGGGTATTTCTTTTTATTTACTTCCTGTAACTATTACTTCCCATTAAAAAAGGTAGAAAACTGTAATGCAACTCTCCATCATTACCAGGTCTTATCAGACTACTTCTGTTTAATTCCTCATTCTTTCTTTTTTTTAATCATACCCAGAATAAACCTGATTTTTTGCCTGTTGAAGACAAAGCTGAAAAGAAATACACAAATTTGCTGAGCAGCATAATAAAGAGTATCATGGCTTACGGACAATACTCCCTGTAGGAGCAAACCTTTCCTTTACCTTGACAGATGCAATTCAAAATGGGGCGCGGTGTGAAATCAAAATATTGAAACTGTCAAATATAATCACTCTCCTGGCACATCATGCAGAACTGAACCTTTATTTTATAGACAAGAAAGATGTTTTATTGCTTTAGCAGACCAAGGTCTCAAAGATGACTCAGGCTTGCACTGGGGAACACAAGGCCCTTGCTCATCACACCACTACAGTTCTTGGTATGAAGCTCGTGGTTTCCTGGACATGGACACACCTTATTCCTAAACTTTCAGACTATTTAGGTTCTCTGATTTTCTAAGCTTCAGGTCAGAGCAGGCCTGAATGCATTTCTTTGATCAGGCACTTGCTTAATTACAACTTTTTCCTGTATGAAAAACTGGGCTTAATCCAACTTCAATCCATTAGCCAGACACGACACCCCAAAGATCACACTTGGGATTTCTTAAAACAGGACATCATTCACTTGCTGGCTGAAGGAGCTCTGTATCCTCTTTGCTCACCTGGATGGTGTAACATCAGTTGAACGACAGCAGAGGCTCCAGTGTTGCTTCTCAGAGAATGCTGGGGATTTTATCTTGTGCACGTTATTACTGTTTTCTAAAACTGCTTCTGGAAAGTGGAGCAATGTTTGTCCTAGGTTATATAATTTATTTCTTTATCAGAACATGTCTGCACATTATTCAAGACCTTGGACAACAATTAGTTTTGCTTTAAACACTAAGAGAACAACACTGGGTTGGGAAACTTGTCAGATTTATTTCTGAAGTGAAACAAGGAAAAACATGTAATAAGCAATGAAATAAATGTGTAACGGTGAAGGATGATTTTTAAGAAAAAATAATCTCACATCAGCAGTAGAATGCTGTCATAATAAGCATTATTTACATTAAATTATTTTAAAACTGTAGATTACTATTTCTGTGCAAGATTGTTACTTCTTTGTAAACTTATCAGACACCCCACTTAGCAGTGAATAAGTTTAATTTGTATGATCTGAACCAGACTTGAAAAATGATGAATTTCCAAGTGATTAGCTCTCAGCATGTTTGTTTTCCAGTGGATTCAGAAAAGCATATTCGATTCCTTGTTAGTTTTTAATGCAATGTGTTTCCAACGACAGAACTGTAATTACAGACTTCTCATGGAATTAGTGCTGCTGATCGTCAATACGGAGCTAAAAACACACCCACAGGGGGTCTGCAGGGCACCACTGACACCTGGGGGGCTTGCCAAGTACTGACTGGGAGCCTAAATCAAAACTAGACCTGCTTCAGTCTAATTGTTCAATGAGCTCAGCAGAGCAAAAGATGTTAATCAAAAATTACAGCTTTTTCTCAGATTTGGTGTATGTTCCTCGTGCACCAAATTCTACTGAAATAGTTTCCCACTGGCTCATTGCATGCAGGATTTATGGCTAAGTCAGCACGGAACTGGACCTGACTTTAATTTTTGTGAGACATGCAGTGAAGGCTCAAGCTTTCACCAAAGTTTGGTACAGGAATGGGGAATGCAGGAGCTGTTCCTCTCCCAAACAAGGACTGAGACCCTGACACAGACTAACTTCCTAAAGGTGCCCAAGAACACTGGACTGGGGAATCTTTCACAATTAAGAGATGACAAAAAATTAAATTTTATCTCCTTCTGGTTTACTTTTCATCATATCTGCAAAGATTTGAACTGTAGTACAACAGAGAATACCCTGTTGTGTTAAATTTTCTACTGTGAGGACTAAAATCCCATTCCATGGAGTAATTCCTGCAGTTTCTACCATTTCAATTTAAACATTTACCCAGTTCTGCCAATCAAATAAGGAGAAAACATTTTTAAAATCCCGTATTTCTACTCCTAATGTTTCATTTCTGTAATTCCTTTATATGATTCTGTATCTGTCATGCAGTTGCTCCATATGAATGATCTCAAAATAATTAAAATGTTCCAAATAAAGCAAAGCAAGTAATTACCCTGGGTATGCAGCACTGATCACTCAGGTACTGTGTAACTCTGCACCTGTAGGTATTATCTCACCTTCACTAAAGAAAAATACGTCTCTACTGCTTGTCTTTCCTCCAGCACCCTGCTTGTAAGGTTTAGCTGTAATTTGGATGCAGCACAAATATGTTCTAGTAAATAAAGTAATTTTCCAAACCTGTTAACTTCTTTTAGATCCACATATTTCACTCTTGATGAGCATCTATTCAGTTTTCATGCACAGATGGACACAAGCTGTTTGCAATTTTTCTTCAATGAAACCAGGCAAAAATATTTTACCTGAGGGTCCAAAAAACCTTAAACCAAACCCAAATTTTCTTTAAACTGTACTCAGATACTGAGAAATCTCTTGGAATTTTAAAAAAGTTAAAACCCTAATAATTTTGTGATCTCAGAGATCAGACATAAGCCACAACCACTGACACCATTTGAAAATTAGAAATTTACTCACACTTCATAAATTAACCTCTAAGTTATGAACCTCTGGTTAGTTTTTAATTAGTATAGGCCACTAAAAGAAAACTCTGATCTGGAAAAGTAACTTCTGGTTTTCTAATATACTTTCAACATTCCTCAAACAAACACTAGTAAAGTGAAGGGATGCACAAGATTAAAAAAACCTCAAAAGCCTCCAGTGTGAAAAATAGAACTGTGAAAATACACACACACACACACACATATATTATCTAAAAAAGCGTGAGGCACCAATCTCTGACACAGGTCAGATCTGGATTAAAGGGAATGGCAGAAAGCTCACCAATAAGTGGAGATACCAAATATTAATTTTAAGATCTAATCATGATGAAAATTTCCCCTTAGAGTCTTAAAAGCAGGAAGGTGTCTTTGGTAGTGTAAAAAAAAAAAAAAAAAAAGCCATGAAAGAGATAGGGAAAAATGACACCATGAAAGAAAGGGAAAGAATCTCCTGATTTTCTGTATCTAGGCAAAAAAAACAAGGTAGATTTCATGTCAACTCAACAATGTCAACAAAGACACCTTCAAAAAAGAAATAAAGAAGAGCTCAAAGAACACGAATATAGTATTGGAACTAGTTCTCTTTGAAAGGGAAAAAATCTAAAGAAAAAACAAACAAAAAAAACCCAAAGAGATTTGAAAAAATAAGGGGCCAAAAGCCATTAGGCCGGACCCCAGAAGGACCAGTTTTTATTGGGCATCACATTTACCTGGATCAGTGTCAGTTAAGGGAGGACTTTGAGCATCTACACAACTCACTCATCAGCTGCTCTGTGCTCTTTCATCATTCAGGACTGAGTCCCATCTGAGGCAGGAGATAAATGCCTGGACTTCTAAAACTGATCTTCAAAGACGTGGGAGCTGACAGAAACAGCAGCTTAGAAGAGTCGTGTCTTAGAAAACTCAGTCCTTAGCAGAAACAGTACACTTAATACTGGGATTCTGTTCTTTGTGAAGGTACTGTATTCCTTAAAGTCAATATAACAAGTGATCTCAGGCGGAGGTAACACCTCAGACTCTTTTATAACAGAGGTAAAGCAGAGGCACAGGAAATATTTCGTAAAAATCCTCCCTCTGAGAAGTTTCAGAGAACATTCTGCTACAGCACTTTAGTAAACTGCACCTGTGCCAGGTGACCCTGCTTGAGGAGGGGGGTTGGACTATCAGACCTGAAGAGGTCCATTCCAACTTAACCAACTCTGTGAATGATTTTGTGAGGACATATTTCATTCATACTTTTGACAGAGCATTCACACCCAAACCAAAATGCTCCTAAACTTCCCGAGTTTTTAAACCACATCTGCTGTCACAAGTAAGGCAAAGGAAAAATCCTGAATGGCCCAAGCTGTCAGGAGCACGAGATTTATATATTAACACACAAGGATAAAATTTTATGCCTTTTTAAACAAATCAATTTTTGCTGCAGATTTTAGTAGACCGTTACCTTCCATGAGCTTTCACAAGTCTCTCACAGTGAGCCATCCATAAATTGGATTTGCACTGCAAGAACACACAGAACTGTGTTAAACAACATGAGCACTTCAGTCGGTTTCTTAGCCTGCTTAGCTATCCTGAATTATCCAGATCTAGGATTTAACACAAACTGCAAAGCAAAATCTGAAAAAACACACTGAACACTCTGGGCACACGGACAGAAATTCTTTTAAAATCGGGTATATGACTAAATTCCATCGAAAATTTTTCTAGTTCCCCCAACAATAATAAAATTAGTATCTATGACTTACTAGATACATTCTGAATGCCTAAGTGAAATACCTGAGAACACAGTCCCTCCTGAAATTTAAATTAGTATTGTCTTCTTTTTCCATAACTTTTATTCCATAACTAATTACTCCTTAACTTTTTGTAATTCCAGCAGTGGCAGCTGAAAAACCTAAATTCACTATATGTCAAGGAGAACACACACACAAGAAAAAGACTTCTCATTGCCAATGGATTTATGATCAAAACAAAGATATAAAATTGCTGAGAAGAACAAAAATTACAGTTAACAGTTAACACAATAGAAAAGGCAATGGAATAAGAAAAAACCCTCAGTGGGTGTTCAGGTAGAAATTCTTCTTTGCGGCAAATGAGTGTAATTTGCTATTCAAAATTAAAGTTTAAATGCCTCAAAAGCTTGAGAAATTGTAACAGCATGTGGATGCTGTTTTATTCAACCCACATTTAATTTCAGATTTCCAGCAGGGCTCGGCCACTTCCAGGGCTGACCACGGGAGGAAACGATTTGTCTTCACCGCTGCTGCAATTTTCTACGTGACCCTAAATCATCATTTACTTTCAGATCACTGTTGCTGATGTGCTTAAAGTAAAAGCTTCTGGAAACCTTCAAGCTGCTCTTTGCCCAGCCCAGCTCTGGTACCACTGTGTGAACATCCACACTCAGGCAGAGGGCCCACGTTCCCCTGCTGCCAGGGCAGTGAATTCAACACCAACAACTACAGCAAACCCAGAGAGGCAGATTGTGCTTCTGCTCTTGGCACCTTCCTGCCCACGGCCAGAATATCACTCACCATTTGGTGTCTCAGACCCCAAATCACATCTTGTACCTCTTTTATAACGTCCTTAAGCACGTGGGTGAGAAAACATGCGAGATGGACTTTGTTATTCCAGTTCACTGCCTGTTACATGAAATGACTGAAGTGTCAGTTCTGAGTCCTGGTCCTGCTAAGCCACATCAAGGGAAGAATACAGGAAAATCTAGAAAGCTCAGCAGTGTGTCAGGGATTGTAGCATCAAATACCTTAGGAAAGAGAACAAGGGTTCTACAAAGCCCACCGAACTGGCTCCACAGAAATGCCGATTTTGTACCCCACAAAGCTCCATTAACTTCATTCTGAACTGTATGAAAGGCAGACTTACTGTCAGCAAGATATAAATCCTGTCCCTCAACTTAGGACAGAATAGTCCATCTTATCCTTCAAGATAAAGAAGAATTAAAACTGCTGAAAGCCAATGACAATCGTCCAGACTTTTCCATTTTGCTTTTATATTGAAAAAGAGGCTTCTGCTCAAAGTTATACACAAGAAAAAAACCAATGGGAAATTAAAGATACCCCTGCATAGTCCTTGAGAATATATATCATTCCCAGATCTCCATTATTTATTTTGACAATTTCTACAGAGGTCTTTCCAGCTTTGTAGCAAATTTCCATTCCCAAGCACGAGATTACAGTCCTTATAAATTCCTGCTGTGAAAGCATGGAAAGGAATGAAATTGTTCTAAGAAGTTCTAGTGGATGTATTCTTGGGCTTCAAAGGAACTGAACACATCAGCCTTAAAGCTTTAGAAGTCACCAGTGAATCTCTTACATCTCTTAAGATTGCTGTGTGCTAAATTTACGTGCTGATCTGATAAAATCAAAATGAGAAAGCTCAGTCTTTAAAGGTTGTGAAGTTTTAAGAGTTTTTCTGATATAGCTCAAAAGAAAGAAGGTTCACCTTTGGGTGAACTCTGCCACACAGAAATGGGCTGTGTAAGTAAGACAGTGGGTTGAATGTGCACCTGTACCTTCCATTTTAGTGGAAAGCTGAGAATCCTCTGCCCCATCCCCTCCCCTAATGGCATGGTTTGATTGCCTCCTATTATCTTGCCTTCTTTATGGCTACATTTTGTCCCTTATCACAACTGCAATTGTTATTTCCTGCTGTTCAGCAGAACTGAACTATTCCCTCCCCACTATGTGAAGTGACAGTGTTTGACAGCCCCCATTCCACCTCTGGCTCCTCTTCCCTGCTGCCCTGCACCCTCGAAATGCTGGGAGCGCTCAGCCAGTCACTGCTTTGCCATCTCAGTCCTGAGCCTGGAAAATGTAACTAGAGTCAATCAAGCAATTAAATTTGAGAGTTCTTAGCCACTGGAAATGTAGCAGTCATCCTCTAATACACCTACAGGAAATTAAACAATGATATCATCAGCCTATGAATAACTTTCCAATTCAACCTGCTGTACCAGCAGATGCCAAGTAACTGCACTCGTACTAAAATAGCACCTGTCCCAGGTACTGCTACAGCACAAGGCTAACTCTGCTTATTTTGCACTCCTCTGTTTATTAGAGGCTTACTTTAAATTAGCTTTCCAGGTCTTCAGGATATGGCTCCTTTCCTTCTATCTCTGCTGGTGGTAATATCTGCCAATAAACAGCATGACTAATATTCGATAATAGACAATAAATAGTAGAAGCCTGCATGAACCAAACCCATATTTCAAGAACACTGATATTATTTCATATCAAAAAAAATGAAGGACAAATCTGATAAGCTTTCAGTTACCACTGCAGGCTATGATTTAGGTTTTTCTCACACTGATGAACAAAGCAGGGAGTTTAGTTGCCAATTAGTCCTGCCCTGTAAAGCATTTTCTCACTAATTCTGCCAATTCATCCCATTTCAGATCTGGAGCTTAAACTGAGGAGGAGGGGATTTGCTAAAAATAGCAGCAGCAGCAAAAAAAAAAGCCAATTAGTAGGAATTGCCACAATAACCTTTGTCAGGATAAATTTAAGGTATAAGGCTCCAAGATAGTTTCTATGGCGACCACAGGCACTCGCAAGGTCCCTTTAATGAGAAATGCAGTATTTGTCACACAAGGAAGTAGATGCAGCAGCAGCAGAAGCCCGACAGGCTATTTAAAGCCACTTTTCTTCCCTGCCCCCTCTTTTCAAAGAGCCGCAGGAAAATAAACTGCTACACAAGTAGCTTTAATATGTGTAGTTTTCCAATTTTGTATTCTTTTCCCACTTCTCGAGTCACTGAACTGCTAAGACCTCCATGTAAGATTTATTCAAATTGAACAGTTTAGATTTACAGACATTACCCACGCTTTGTCTACTCTTTGCAAAATAAATTTAGCTCACAAGTCATACAAAACATCCAAGTAGTGAAAGGTTCTCACCTATATAACCAAAACAATATGGACACAGGATCAGGGTAAGAAACTAAGGCAAATATTTGCCAAAAATCTTGCATCAATTCTCTTATTTGCCAATACAATGTGCAGCTGTTATCATTATAACACTTATTTTACCGGTTGGACATTATCTCATGTGTATGTCTGGCTTTCTCCAAATACACAAAAAAAACTATTCAAGACTGAGCAGCTTTAAAAAACAAGAGTTCTCCTTTTTCTGCACAAAGCCCACTTCAGTTCACTTCTAGTGATTACAAAAGAAAGCTGAAGTCAAACTCAGACTTTCACTGTCACCACAAGCACACTTATTAATGACGAGCTCGTGTTACTCATTACTGCACACACAAGATGACACAGCTCCTATCAGGAACCTAAATAACATGGGTTTAAGGACTGTGAAATAAAAAATAAAATGTGTGCTGCTGCCTCTCCTTGGTACCCCCTCTGGAATGCTGCGTCCAGCCCTGGGGCCCCCAGCAAAGAAAGACCCAAGGAATTGCTGGAATGAGTCCAGAGGAGGCCACGAGGATGGTCTGAGGGCTGGGACCCCTCTGCTCTGGAGACAGGCTGGGAGAGCTGGGGGTGTTCACCTGGAGAGGAGGAGGCTCCAGGGAGACTTTACAGCACCTTCCAGTATTTACAGGGGCTTGTGAGAAAGACTAAGAGAGACTTTTCACCAAGGTCTGCAGTGACAGGACAATGGTTTTAAACAGGAAGAGGGTAGATTTAGACTGGACTTAAGGAAGATGGTTTTTATGATGAGGGTGGTGAGGCCCTGGCACAGGTTGCCCAGAGAAGCTGTGGCTGCCCCATCCCTGGAAGTGTTCAAGGCCAGGTTGGACAGGGCTTGGAGCAAGCTGGTCTAGTGGAAGGTGTCCCTGCCCATGGCAGGGGGTTGGAATGAGATGATCCTGAAGTTCCTTCCCATCCAAACCATTCTATGTTTCTAGGACTTAAAACTACACATGGGGATGGAAGCTCTGCTCAACAGCACCACCATTCTCCAAACCTGGCCCAGCTGTCAGTGGTAACTCAGCTGTGCTGGACACACCTGGTTCATACACAGAGTCACTCACTGCTCCCACCCTCCCTGGTAACATACACAGAGTTCACTAAAGCTTTCTGTTCACACCATTTGTAGTTTTTTCTTGATCAAGTCTGGTTTTATTTGTACTAAACTGAATCTTCATGCAGTAGAAAACTCCTACTACGTGGCTCTTCTTGATGAGCTGAGAAATTATTATCAATACAGTACTAAACTGTATTTTGTTATCTTTATCAATGCCAAAGAGGCGGCTTTTCTCCTTTTAAACACTGCAAATTAAATACTAAATTCTTTCTTTAAGTAATACATCTGAAACCAAAGCACTCAAGAGAAAACACTGTGAAAACCAGATCAATGGCAGCTTGTGATTTAAACAGGTTAAATGTAGCCTTGGCAACTTTGCAGCCAAGCTTTCACACCGGTATTAGCAGGTGGTAGATCTCCTTGAAGCTGCAAAAGCTCTGCCAACTCCTCAGGAGATGCACAACTCATTAATTCAATTTTGATATAAAAGATAGGACCAAGAAGCTTCCCTGATGGCTAACCCTGGAAGGAAACTTTGGTGAGAAGTACAATTTGCATGTTGAGCCCTCATTTGTCAAAGGACAGGGTTTTAGCTGAGACACATCCACAGCTGGGATTTTACCCCACATTTCACAGCAACTATTAACAGAACTCATATTCTGCCACGTGCTCTGTGCAGTTGACATATATTTCAGTTTGAACTTTAAAAAAAAAATTAAAAAAAGACAAGGAATAAACACTTCAGGAAAAAGATGGATGACCCAGCAAACTGTTATAGCGGGAGTAATTTAGACCGAATTTCCTCATGCAAGCAATGACTCAGTAGATTCTTTCCAAAACAATCTTCATTTCTGGAAACTTATTCAGCAAAGAGGAAAAATTATTTTAATTCTATGAAAGGCACATAGCCACACAAAACCACTGGCCAAACTATTCTGTTACACTGAGTATATCTAGTTTCAATACACACATGAATTTATCCACATTATAATTATTTTGTCATGTCATGTATAACTCTTTCAGCTGACTTTAAAAATATTAAAGAGAAGGTTGTTTTCCTGCTTGTCCACTGCTCCCCTCTCTCAGTTAAAGGACAGGCCTATGAACAGCTGCTTGGCATCAGCACAATTCATGGGAAGAAAAGAGAGTGAAAAGGAGAATAAGCACCTGGGGAGCAGAGAAATACCTCAGAGTATTTGAGGAATCTGAAAGAGCACCTGCCATCAGAGAGGAAAATCTCCATTCCATCCCCAAATAATCTGCTATAAACAGAAACCAAATCTCTATTCCATCCCCAAGTAATCTGCTATAAACAGACTCCAACTCTCCTCACAGCTGCACCGCAGAACGCGAATCCTGCATCAACTGCACGTGTGGGAATACTCCAGAAACCTTCAGGTTAGGAGTCAGGAGAAGATCTGTGGACAACAGTAAAACCTTCACCATGAAGTAAGTAATTCAGTTTGTGAAGATAAACCTGTTTCCATTTAACCACCTTACCAATAGTTAGACGAGAGAGCAAAGCTTTATCCCATAACTGAACGGGGGGAGGGGGGAAATAATATACTACCAATCATCTCAGACTATTAAACTTGAAATAGTTTAATAATTCATTCTTCCATTTACAATGTGTGCTGGCTTTTATTTTCTCTTTTTTCCCTTCAATTGTACCATTGGATTCCCCACTCATAGCTGGTTCCCTTTTGCAAATATTTTCTTCCTAGCACTTCCTTTCAACTTAAATAATTTTACAGTGTCACCTTCTCATTTGGTGAGATCATTCCAAGGAAATGAAAACATCCTACCCTGTGCTGATATATCACATCTGCTCAAAAAGATGCTTGTTTTGTATTCACTCACTATTGAACCACAGCTAGGATTTTCACAGATGTACTAAAACCTGGATTCTCCTTTGGTGGCAAATTCTTGTCATATCTTAAGGATTACATTTATCAGACACTCCCTACCCAGAAGCTTGTTCACTCCTGAACAGAACTTCAATGGATTTATGAGCTACATCTTCCCTGCATCTTTCCCTGTTTACTCTTTCCCAATTCAGCACACTTATTCCACGCCGATGTACACATAAAACTGAAATAAACCCGTAATTAACCTTCTTTATTACAAGTCACCCTCTTTCCTAAGGGTACTTATTTACGATTCAACATATTAAATCTGGAATGTTTCCGTAATGTCGGGATCTTTCATAGCCTGAAAAGCACTATGTAAGACAAGGAGTAACTTAAAAAGTGTATATATGGAGGTTTTAAACACACCTACTGCACCGGGCAGAAATCAAAGCACTGCAGGATCCAGATTTACAGTTGCTCTCCCTCAAGTATCATCCTGCTGAGGGTCAGGAAATTAAACAACTCTCCATGATCTTGTTTCAGAACTGTCTATTATTCTTTAAAAATCCAAAGCTAGAGCAGAACTCTTCATTTTTATTACAGCTGCCCACCGTGAGAAAACAAATTAGAAGGAGTGTGCATTTTCAAACACGCCAAAGCTCTCCCTTGGGAAGATCCAGCCATCAGAAGAGGGGGCTGAGTGGAGACGAAAAGTGGCTTAAGAGGGAAGTTTACAGATTTAGTATCACCCCTTCCCTGCCAAGATTAGACACTTTCACAGGGCAAACCTTACATTGTATTCAAACTTAGCAGAATACCAGTTTGTTTTTTTAATTCAGGACCTCTAAATCCTTGTGTTATTCCAAAGGAGGCTTCAACTTTTTGCCTGTGATCCCAGTTAGTATGTTGGCATCGGGAGGGGGTGGGGGTTGAAAGAGACTCCTCTGCAAACCAATTTCTGGAGGCACCTTTGTAACTGCAAAATGAAAATGTCATAAGAAGTTGGCTTTATGTACTACAGCATTTACTTAACATCTTCCAGTGATCTTTTCAAATCACTGTTGTTTTAGCTTTTGTTTCCAGTTAATGAAGGCAGAATTAAATGGATGTCAAGAGTGAAGCATAAATTCAAGCCGCTGAAGCACTAATTTTAAATGACTGTTCTCTTTGAAGGAAAGACTCGTAAACCAGCTACTTTAATTAGACTTTTGATCATCTAAAATAAATTAATAGAAATTGGATATTTCTACTTCCAACTTCAGGAAATCTGCGCTGTACCATCGTGATCTTTTACAGAACATCAGAGAGCGGGCAGAAAGCCAAACCTGGCCAACATCAGAGGGTAACTTTCATAAATCCTTTGGCCATTAAAGCAGACATAACTGGCAGCCACTCAAGACAATCTTCTCTCATCCCATTAACGCAGCCACCGTGTCACCACAGCCACAAAACACAGCCAGTGCTCCTAAATACAGAGAGTGCTACAGCCCAAATTAATCTATTTATCTACAGGTATCCATCAAACCAGGTGTGACCTGCAGCAGCACCTACACCCAAATGCTCACTCTTTTACTGGCAGCACCAACAAAAATGGCCTCAAAGGTGTTAGGCAGCTTTTCCCCAAAAATAAAGATGATGGTTAACTGGGAAATGGACTAAAACTATTCAATTACCTCCACCATTTGATCCTACAGTCTCTAAAGGGTCTAGACAAGATCCAAATACCCTTCACTCCTTATTTCCAAGTCTCCAAACACCACATTAGAGCAGTTTATCAGCAAAATCAATTCCACAGCAAATTTTCATCTGTTAGATGAACAACCAAGGCACCAGGTTTTAGGTGACAGAGAACACAAAAAGTAATGCCTCTAACTGGACCTATGGAGGAGGATTGTGCAAATTCACACTGCTCACAATAATACACTACTCAAAGGAAGAGATGAGTCTGGAGGCCAAGAGCCTTACCATAAACTGGCTCTGTGCCATCTGTAACAGCTGAAAAATAAAGGCTAAGGAAAGAAATTCGTCCTCTGGAGTTGGGGGGGGGGGAAGGCACAGATCAAATCTTGCAAAAACAGCAAGTCTTAGAGGGCAAAAGAAAGCGACAGAGGGATGAATTCATATGGGCACATACCCATAAAAACGTTGGCTTTGGGAAGAACGAGCAAGTTTATCAACCAGTAGGTAGATCTTCAAATCCCAGAATTCTGGCCATGAAGTTGGCCACGAAGACCCACATTTGCAGCACAGCAGCAGGCAAGGAAGGGGCTGTCACTCTTTGCAGTCCTGCTCCCATCCAGGCACAGAGCAGGGCTCAGCTCCCTGCCTGTCCTGAGCCTCGGGCACTGCTGCTCCCAGCTGGGTAAGAAACAACTCTGAAGCCACCTCTGCCATAACAGTGTTTGCAGCCCACCCTGAGCTCACACTGCAAGGCAGGTTTGGGCTGTGCCAACTGGATTAGAGCTGCACAAATGCCCTGCTTGTTCTGTGCTCCTGTATATGGCACCTCTTTCTACCTCGTGGCTGTCTGTCCTCATTTCACTCTCTATTCCCAGGTTTCTAACATGGATTTTACTGGGAGAGACAGAAAAAACTGCCTCAGGTGTGCTGACCACTGAGCAGGTCTGAGACAAAACAGAAATTTTGATTAAGCTTCAGTCTCACAGAAATATGGACAAACCTGGCTAGAGAAAACAATGTCGATTAATACAACTTTACCTTCCCTCCTTCAGTGTTCAGAAAATCTACTAGAAAAAGAACAGACAAACCAACCCCAAAAATTCCATGGAATTGTTGCTTCCTGGGGATATTTTTATATTTTTATTTTTTATTTTATTCTAATGAGGAGACTAATACCCAGGGAAAGGCTGACAATGTTCACCTTCATTCTCCACTTTTTTCCATTGTGCATAAATGCTGAAACATGATTTTCTAAAACCACAGTGTGAATCTACTGGCGTGAATACATGTGGATTAAGGGCAGGCACAAACAGTATTTTTTCCTGTTTAGCTGGACTTTGCTCCACTGGTATCTAACTAAAGGCTCAAATGTTCTTCTACTCTTACTTTTTATTTCACATACCTTGCACAAAAATGAAATCCCAAAAGACAGTATTTAGCACTTTAGTCAATTTCTTAACAGGCCTGCATGTTGCCAAATGCTTCCACAAATGGGCCAAGCACCCAAAAATTTCAATAGATAAATAAGTCTTTCAGGTATTGAAGAACATTTCTTCATTGAAAAAAAAAAAAAAAAGAAGTTCTTTTATTATTTTAACATATTCTAAATCTAAATTCTGAAATCAATTATTCTGACTTTTTTTCAAGAGACAGCTTTTGAACCCTTCAAGTCCTACAGCATGTGATCTACTTAATGTTTAAGAGGAAAATGAAGAGGACTGGTTTGGATTTTGAGTGATTTATAGATCATTTTAAACTAGGACAGCAAACTCACATCTGTGTGACATTTTGTATAAGGGCCAACCTATGCAGCCACGTTTACGCTGTACCCCATTAAACTTAATAAATCCTGTCAGAGACAAACTTGGCCTGCGCTCACAAACCTCCCGTCTCCCTGGCTGCAAACACAAAATATTACAAGTAGTGCAAATCGGGTCTCCTGAGGTCAAGGCCATGTTCAAAGAGGTCAGAAAAATTGCCATGCAGGCTACATCCAGAGAGACAATCACCCTGCTTGGGTAAAAGTCAACTGAAGAACTGGGAAGAGCAGAGGAATCTTACAGAAAGTCATATAACACCAAAACAGTTGCCTACCCAGTGTAGCATCCTGGAAATAGAGTCTTTCCAGTGAAACTGTGGGAAAGGAGGGAAGGGGAGAGAAGAAACACCTAATGAGACAAGCCTGAGGAAGCCAACCCAAAGGCAAGGCCTCCATTCCAGCAGCTGCAGAAGGGAGGTTTATCTGTGCTCAAACACGTGTGTTCTGCAGGGGAACAGAAATGCTAAATTCAAAAGCAAAATCATAGGAAAGGGATTATCTTGCACATTCCCTATGGAAACACACCATAACTGTGTATCCAGCAGAAAAGGATGACACTGCACTGGGGACAGGACAGAGAGAGCAACAGGGACATATTTTGTTCCTGTAAAACCGGCAATGTTTTCATTTTCAATTACAGGGACAGAACACTGGAAAAGGTCTTCCAGCTGGAAAGCAATCGGAGCAGCCAAAGGTTTTGCCTCCACCTCTCCCTTAAGGAGACAGCCTGATGATGCCTGAGGCCTGGAAATCTCTTCATTTCTAGACATATTCAGAGACAGCTCAAAGCCCATTTTTCCTTCCTGTGTTCACCTCCCCTTACCTTTACAAGAGAGACCTTCTGCGTCCCCCCTTCATACAATGCATCAACTTAGATCTTACTGCACTTTTCAAACCCAAGTCTGGTTTTCGTGGGACACATGGCTCTTTCAGCGAAGGAATTCCTGAAGTTGCTTTAATTACAAAGCAAATTACTTCCAAATCTGAAATTTCTCTTTATTATTTCTTCTATTGCTCTTTATTTTTTTATTATTCTCTTTGTTATTTTGCCAGCCTATCGTTTTTGCAGATTCCTTCCTGTAACACCTTTCCATGTTTTAGTTAATACAACATTTGACATTAATTAATTTGACTTGAAGGTATCTCAGAAGTATCCAGCTGGCCATAGATTTAACATGAAGACTCACGGGCAACTGCTGTGAAACTTTATTTTCTCTCGATGACAGCATGCAAAGCCTTAATCATAGCAGATTTGTCCTTAAAACATAAACTGTAACAGCAATGTATGGAAAAAATCATTAATCTCCCATACAGACAACATGCCCTGTCATAAACAGACACACAAATTAAACACTGACTTGGCAGCTGTGAGAAATAACAATCACAATTTACTTATACATGGACTATAAATTTATTAAGGGAACTTTTGGTTCAAAAAAGGGCAGAATTTTGAATTCTTGTTCCCTTTGAAAAAGGACTTATTTCAAAATGTTTTCAATCTGAATGTGCACTGCTAATACTGCAGAAACTGCAGTATAAGACATCACACACTTCACAGCTCAATTAATCAAC
>JAWWES010000081.1:146805462-146852195 GCA_035583135.1 Lophotriccus pileatus
CATAAAACTGCCTCCTCGTTTACGATGGCCTGTTCCAGCAATACACCTGCACAGAAACTTCAGGGGTAATCACTGCTCTCAAGGAATAAATCCCTCCAAATGTTTTAAATTCCACTCCCAGCATCTAGTGGAGAAGACATCCTCTCTGTGGGGAAGATGCCTCAGATCCTTCCCAGCTCCTCCACGACTGACACCATCCGACCCAGGTCCTGTTTGCTCTCCATTTCTTAACTCCTCCCTGCCCATTCCTGGGCAGTCCCAAGCTTTAATCCCTCTGCTCCTCATGCCAGGGCCAAAACAGCCTGAAATTTCTAAATCCACAGCCGACTGTGGGGTCACACACACACAGAAGGCTTGAACAGCTCAGTTGTGATGTAGCACAAGGACAGTGGAGAGGATTGATCTCCTCAGCCCTTCCCCACGATCCACCTCCCACGAGCTCTGATGTTCCCCATTCCCCAGCGCCAGACACGCCGTGCACGGAACAGAAATGCAAAGGCAAGGCAGGGTGTGTTGTACAAAATGAGATATCCTGGGGCACATAATGAGATAACATCTATTACCATAAATTATGAAGCGATTTATGCATCAATGAGAGTTGTCATGAAATTTAATTTTAATGGTTTGATAGTCAAGTAAGAAACACGATAATTACTGTACCTATGGTTTTCAATAACTTCAAATCACTGCTAGTGGCAACAATTTTTTGTTCCCATGCAAAATACAATTCCTCTCCAAGAGCTGTCTGCTGTATTTTTCCATGTCAGAACAACCTGTTGATTACCACAGCACTTGGATAAACAAGCTCAGATTTACCTCTGATTACATTCAAAACATTTCTATCTCGTCATAAAACTCCTTTAGCAGTGCAGCTGAATATTCCAAGAGAGCTCTGCAGACAGGAGGCTCAGCTAGTCTAGAAAAACCTCTGAAGGTTGAACTTTCCAAAAGCACACCAGGGAATTTGCTTCCCTCATCATCACACGGAGCATGTTCAACTGGACAGATTAGTAAAACATGTTGACACCCCAGTGTGGTGTAACAAACATATTTTAAGTTAACTGAAGACCTTGCCAATATCTCAGCATCACTCACTGCCCCCAGAACTTTCACAGAGCAACTTGCCTGACAGATTTTTGTCAGGATACCAGTTCTCCAGTGTATTTCCCTGGGGATATTAAAGAAACTCCTGAAGATGTAAAGCGGCAAAAATTAATTCAATTTTGAATCTAGCTTTGTAATGAACCCTAGATTTATTTTCAGGAGTTCAACAAAACTCTTTTTCCTCTCTTTTCTTCAGTGTACAACCTCACAGGTGAAGGAGGACAACCTTAACTTCTCCTTAACCTTGGTTCTCTCCCCTCCCCACCACAAACTTATGAGAACAAAAGACCTTAAAGTGGAGCATGTTACTAATTGTCCCACAATAAGATACAAAGGAACGTTTCATTTCATGTGGAAACCGGGGGTGGGGGGAATATGAAGATCTCTAATTAACATCTTGGGATACAGAATAAAAAAAAAAAAGAAAGGCTGATCCTTTCATTTGTGTGAACATGCAACAAGAAAAATGAGTGAACGAAATAATCACTGAGCCCAAATTATCATTTCTTACTATAAAATGACAGGGAGCAAAATGTGTTTCTCTATCCTAAAATAGAGGGAAAAGAGCGTCTCTTCTCAGAAGCACTGCTTTTATATATATATCCAAGAACAGTTACAATGCACACAGTAAATATTACCAATTACAGGCTTAAAAAATACAGCAAACTTTAAGCTTAAGCTTTTCTGAAAGCTAAAATGATAATTTTCACTAGTCAGTAGAATAATCTTACTGCAGAAAAAGCCATCTATTTTCCAAATGCTCTTTTAATGTCCTAAAGGATGTCACTTTTCCTTACTAGCATAATATCATTTTTTTCCTGCTGTAGGCAGCTGTCTGCCCTGTCTCTAAGTTGGTTGAAGCAAACTCCACTTCAGACCTTAAAATCAAAAGATTCCGTAGCATTCTACTTATTTTATCCATTTTACTTAAACTCAAATAACCCAGAGGACAGGAGGGGGTTGGAATGCACCGAGCAATACGGATACTACAAGATGGATCCCAAGGACTGCCCTGCATGGACTTTCTAAGCATCCAAAGTGGGAAGCAAAGAGGGGAGAGGGGGCAAGAAGAAGAATTATCCTTCTCTAGAGGTCTGTGGGCAGAGAATGGAAAACACTTTCAGTCTCCAGCAATAACAACAGGAACGAAGAAAACAATTTCCTGCTCCCTACACTTTGTCAGAAGGGGAGATTTCCCAATGGTGGTGATGAATTTGGGGAGAGTAAATCACAAAAAGAAGTGAAAGTGGCCAAAGCCGGCAAAAAAAAGTTGTAATTTAAATAGAGGGGGGATAAGGAAAACATTAAAAATGAGGATGGAGTCCAAAAGATACAGGGAAGGGGAGGGGGGTGGAAAATGAATTGACTGAAAAGCCTCTCTTTAAATATTACTCAGTTATTAACAGAAATCAACATCCAAAGGAAAAAAACTTATAAAAGGAGAATGTAAGAGTGGGACGTCTTGAAAAACATTGTGTATTTGGATTTAAAACCTTGGTTCAAATCCTGACAGTGACTTTCCTATGTTAAAACACAAAGAATTAGAATCACTGCCTTTTCTAAGAGGAAGAAGTTAATTTTTAAGGCCCTGCTTTTCTGTAGTAGATCCTCCAGAATAAAAATTAAAATTCTGAGCAACGCATGAGCTGTAGACATGCTGTTACAATTAAAAGCAATCATTGTTCAAGAAATAGATAAAAAATGAATTTAGAACCAACAGAAAACTCAGTACAATTTCTAACCAACAGGAAAAAAAATACTTTGCAATAAGAATAAAACCCCATCCTTAACAGGTTTAAATACTTGCAACAAACACCAAATCTGCCTTAGTAAACAACTGTTTCAAAAGATTTATTGAAAGGGTTTGCGTCTTTTCCTATATGATTTAAGGATATTTAAGCTCAAATTATTAAGTCCATAGGCAAATAAAAGTAATTCAATCAAGGGGACGCAAAGGAATCTTATAACCTTATTTTTAAATTTATTTCTATTTGTTACACGTTCTTCCAAAAACTGGGAATGAAAAATTTCAAGGGGTTGGCCAACTACAAAAATAATGGGAGAAAGCAAGAGGCATAAAAACAACATTACAAAACAATACAGACAAGAACTAGAACATTTTGGTGACCAGATTGCTCTTTTTTTTTAAAAAAAAAAGCCAATTCTTTCCAAATAAAAGTAACAAGCACTGTATGTTACTGATATTTTTGCCCATTCCTTGGTAAAGTAAAATTGCGAAAATTCAACCTGGGTTTGAGTGGACGTTGTTTCCTCTTCGTTGAGCTTTGGGAGTCACCAAGGCAAAAATCATTCCCAATTTACTGCTACTGTCACCTATTCTAGACTTCTTTTTGGCAACTGCATTCCTTGCAATTGGGGTGGGTTTATATTGAATTCAGAATTCACTCTGAGGTTTGAAGACATGGAAGTATCTCCCTTTCACGAGGTTTATCAGTGACACGACTTCAGAGAGCAGCACGACTCTCCCAAGGAAGACAACGGGGCAGGGAGCCCAGAACCAAAAATAAATATTCCCTTTTTCGCATTTTCATCTTTAACAAAAAAAAACCCAACATAAATGTATCTTTTTTATGATGAAAATGGTGTGTAGATGTAATGATCATCTGAAGAAGATAAACCAAGCAATGTAGGGTAGAGCCAGCAGCAGGAATGCTGGGCAGATATATTATGGAAAATAATGCTCGTAGTTAGCTGCAAAATGAGCTTTACATCACCATAGTGGGGTTGTAAGAATCAATACTCACAACAGCCTACTTAATCTGAAATATATTTTCCCACTGAGATTGAGATTGCTTTTTCTTCAATTCTATTCTTCTTTCCTGCAGTTTTCTTTGTAGAAAAGGTGATGAAAGGGCTGGGGAACCACAGAAAGAAAATGTAAAACTGGGAAAGGATAATGAACTAGTGAGATCAGGTTTTAGCATCAGAACTACAGTGAGAGGACAGGAAAATTGTATTAAAACATTCTACAAAAGCAAGTTCAATGAGCTGCACACCTCAGTGCCAACTAGTTCATATTTTGTCATTTTCAGTACTACCAGATTCATAGCCAAAATAAATTCACTGGAGGTATTGCCAAAACTTAGTGATCCACCTGAAAGAAAGCAAAACTCTTATTCTTTGACATGTGTGAAATGTTTAAAAAGAAAAACAGGCCCCAAATGTGATCAAGGATGTTTAAACAAATAACAGGGTTAAACCCAGGTCCTGGGTTGAATGCTGGGAACACTCACCGCTGACACTCTCCAGCGTGCAGGATTAAATCTTCATTGTTCTTAGCACTGATGGTCAGCTCATGCTCTGTGGAATTGAAGACATCAAGGAGTAGATGGCACTGCCTGGTGCTGTTCAGAAAAAAGAACAGCACAAATTCAGTAACACAGCACTGAGTTATTATAAGTCTATCAGAATTCATATTTATAAACCAATATAAATATAGATTAAAAAAATACATATATTTCCATACAGGTTTTATATCTTACTCTGATTTTAAGAGTATCTTACTGTTTTATTTTAAAAATTCTTTTTTTAATAACTGGGTTATTTTTTTTTTTTACTAAAAGTAAACAGAAGGGTACATCCTAAATGTTCCATGACATTGTCATGTTCCATGACAATTATGACCTGCAAAATATCAAGCCCCACAGCATTGATCACCTCTCTACATATATATTTTCTCACTCTGGAGCTTTCAGATTCACTTCTGTGGAAAAAGCCACGGAATGTTTCAGTTCTTTGAGCATTGACATACAAAAAGTCTTATTATTTCAAATTACCTTGGCATCACCTCTTTAAGAAACAAATTTATGAGCAAAAATCACTGGCTTGTCCACAGAGCAAAGCAAGCAGCAAGTAGAGCATTTAACCACCAGAACAACCCCTCTGACAGAGAAAATGCAACTCTCTCCCCTCTGTAAGACAGGCAAACACAGGTACCTCTCACAGAAAACCTTTCATTTGTCAGCTACCATCCTTCAAATCCAAATTTCCCCAGAAGCATTTGGTATAAATATACCAACTTCGTTTCTGGTAACCTTAGAAAATAATACTAACAAAGTTACAGGGTGGAAACTTTACTGCAAAGGTTTATTCTAATAAACATTTTAATTCCAAGTAATATAATTTATAATAATTAATGTTCTTGTTAATTGAATTAATATTAATTAGCATTAATAATGTGCCCATTTATTTGATGATTAATAAAATTAAATTACATTTTAATATTCTTTAATTAATATTTTATTCTAACTAATATTCTACACAAATTATTCTAATTTATAACTTTTTCCTCCTTGTGAAACTAAGCAGAAAGGGCAGCACTGAGTGACTGGAAAATGATCAGAAAATTATCAGAGCCAGATACCAAAATGCCAAATACAACCATACAGTTCCAGTTATGCCTCACCAGTCTACTCTGAAATTCAAAGCTTCCTAAGAAGCTACTTAACAACACAGAAATGTCCCCAAGAGGGAAGAAAGAGGAGTATGATGGTGAGACGAGAGTTGTCAGAGCTATCCTTCAAACAGTCTGATGTTCAAAGCTCCAGTTCTCTGTCTGGGGCAACCAAGAGAATTTATCCTCTTGCACAATAATTTACGGCTGGACTGAAATGTCCATTCCAAAGGCAATAAAACTCAGGAGGCCCAAGAGTTTTATTGGACTGTTCTTCCACTTTGGAAAGAGGTTCTTTGAAAATCAAGAGGTCCCCTTTTCAGAGCTCATACAGGAGGGAAGGTGTTGCCAACCCTTGAGATGGGAACACTCCCAGGACAAGCAACAGGGGGTTGAGGTTCAGGTCACAAAAATGGTAACAACCACATGACAAGCAAGCATTGCTGGGGGACAGTTCCAGGTCTTTTAGCAAAAATAAAAAGCAAAAGTGGGGGTAGAGGCTTTTTTAATACATATTTTAAGAGTTTTCACACTCTTTGTGTAAAGCCCCAAGGACCACTGAACGTGGAGAAGACGGCAGGAAGGTGGCAGAGTGCCTGAAGCAAACGTGTCAGAACTCAAGAATTTAGAACAAATAAGGAGTCATGGCTCTTGTTAAACTCCCTCCCTTAACAACTCACAAGGAAGAAATAACTGGCAGGGCAGGACTCGAGTCAGCAGCAATCCTGTTAGGAGAAAGGAGTGAAAAAGAAAGGGGGAATAAAGCTTTTATCAGCTTCTATCTCATCACCAGGAGGGTGGGACGAGACCTGCAAAGCCATAGACAACCCCTGCCCCTCCAGGAGATACAACATCATGATCTGAAAGAGACTTCTAGTGTAGATCACGTTTACAAAATTAAATACACAAAGAATTTGTTATTTATGCCACAGCAAACCCAAACAACTGTCTGGAAAAAAAAAAACATTCAAGCCTCCTGCAATATCTCTTGGCAGCAGAACCAAAGTTTTGCCAATAAAACAATTCATGCCACAAAGGACCTACACAAGCTGCCCTTCAGGACTAAACACCAACACTTATATTAAAAATTCCCAAATATGAACTCTTGGAAATTATTCATCATTATGACATTTATTTCCTCCTCTTCAAACACTACACAAAATAGACGTGTAGGAGAAATAATTCTTTCCTTGTCAATTTTAAGTTAATTCTCCAGGGAAATCTTTCAGTAAAAAAAAGTAAAAATTGAAGTTACAGAATTATTACAGTACTTTGAAAACTTGGAAGAATAAGATATTAGTATGAAAAGATTGAGGGTAACATTAAGATTGTAAAAAAGGCAGCATTGGGTCTTCAGAGTAAATACAGGACAGTAACAAAGAGACTACTGGAGCAACGAAAACCAAACAAAATTAAAGGTTATAAAAATATTTGAATTAAAACAGCAAGCTTCAAATACTGGAAACTGCATCCAAGTAAGGGCACCAAGAAAGCATAAGCTCTAGAAAATTAGAGGTAATATCAAACTAAAGTTAAAAGGAAAAAAAAAAGAAACACTCAAGTTGTTAAAGAGCAATTTGCTGAAAGTCTGAAAAAAAACTTGCATTTTTTAAATTTTTTTTAACATGCTACTATCAGTGGGACTGTGTAGAACTGATGCTGAGTTAGGAAAGTTCCAGGAAAACAAAGAATTAATGAGAAAGCCAAATAATTCATATCAATTTTCCCTACATTGGGAACTTACAGAAGGCCATTTGTTCCTTTGTGGGACAGGAATTAAAGAACCCATCTCAGTGTCAGTAAATGACATTCATGCAAGTGTGATAAAGGCACTTCAAGGAGATTTTGCTGAACTACTACCTTTAAGTCCAGCCATCAATCTGTTGCTTAAAACAGGCTCTTTACCAGAGAATTTCCAACATCCTATTGTTTTAAGGATTTTAAGGCAATTGAGTAAACCTTAAACCATTAGTGCTGACCTCAACACTAAATAAATCACGTTTTTATTCAAAGTGTGTGAGCTTAAAATAACCCAAAACGTAAAACACTCACAATAATAAATGGATCTAAAGTTGATTAAATTATATACCATAATGGCCTAGTGACCTTTTTGGCTGAGAAATACCAGGCATAAGCCACAGATTTCTGGAACTGGGAAAGGCTAGTCCACATACACACAATTCCTCCTCTCTTTTCCAAACTATCCACCACCATATAATAGTTCACAGTAAATATCTAGTTGTTTGGGGAGGGTAGTCCTCTAAGTCTAGTTAAGTAGCTGTTAGTCACCATTCACCCCTGGGAAGGCAGAGAACTCCATCTTCAACATTTCACACAGTGTGGAGGGTCACCAGTGGCTTCCCAGTTTCTTGTAGAGCTTTGGGGTCATTTTAGCTCCTTTTTAAAGTTTGGGCTGAACACACCTAAAATAAGTCTGTGTTTGGGTGGGCTGGTTTTCTGGTTTATCATGGTATCATACACACATGAGCAAACACATATTAAACCATCATCAGGTTTTATTCCATAAACTTATGGGCTCAGAAGCATTTCAGAGAAAACTATGAATTAGTACAGAGTCTGCTATTTCTGTAAAACCTGAATAATCCACTCTTCATGGACTGATCTAGAAGATGCAGGACAAAAATACAGCATGGCACTACAAAAACCTCATCTCCCATATATCCACCTTCCCCTCACCTCATCATACACCCCCCAAACTTTCTCACCCCCCCCAGTTAAAGTGATCCCATAAATTATATATTTCCCTATGAAATGAAATATAAAACTATTCAGAAAAATAAAGCAAACAAAATATCTGTCCTTTCTGAACAGAATGATATACAAATTATTGCATTACGTTAAAAGCCCAAATTAAATGAAGATGAATTAACGCATCAGTTGGATCACATACAGACAATAGGATAAAGAACAAAAGTTCTTGGAAGGGTTTTACTCTTCTTTCCATCTACCATGTCAACTGCTAATGAAATGGAAATAATGCTGGGTCAAACAAGCAGAGCCTAAAGGGAAGAATACTAAAAATCACAGCATCCAAACATTTTCCATTTCTACAATCTTCCTTATTAGTTCATGATGTTTGCTTTTGAGAAATCTTCATAAATTTCATGTTCAAGATTTTCTTATACAAGTGACATATAACTCTACACAGAAGAAGGTTGTAAAGGTTGAAACTACAGTTACAAGTAACGTTTTCAGTCGATTGATTTATCATTTGAACATCTCAGAATAACATGCCAGTTAAGCAAATACTGATATCAAACAATAAGATTTAAGAAATCTTATTTGTTTTATTGAAAACTGAGTTAACAGTGTCTTAAATATCTACTGCATCAATGAATTTCTGCCTACTGCAGAATTCAGGATATAACACGAACAAAAAAACAGCGACACACTGAATTGTGCTGCGCTTTTAAAATCTTACACTGCCACTTCTGGTTCCAAAAACAAGTCACAAAATTGGGGCCACGGGAACTTCAGGCAAGTGACAGTTACCCTGTGATCTAGAAATTTCTTTCAGGGGTATTGAGATTACTCGGAGTGACAGCAGAGGATGCTCCTCAGTAACATTTAACACAGCACTAGACCCCAGTGCAGCCGCCGTGCTGCAAGGAGGGCTCGCTCCAGAGAACAATCTCACTGCAGGTCTGTCTCCAGCTTAGTCCTGAAGACACTTTAAACAAGAAGTCCTCGAGGGGGTTGGCAAATTTTCTGCATCCTGACTCCTCTCATTTCCCCATCGACTGAAATCAGGGAGTATTTTCACAGTCATGCTTTTTTTTTTTTTTTGCTTCTCTTCTGTTCTCTCTGAACAGCCATCCCTTCTCAAAACGGGACACCAGGAAGGGAAGAGCAGCTTTGGCACTCATGGCAGGCAGTGCTGTGCCTCTGACAACCCTGTTCTCCAAAATCCACTGACAAACACAAAGAGCAACACAGCAGAACCACGATCCGGAGCATCTTTGTTGGTGCTCTTGCGTCTTCAATAAGGATCTCTCTAATTTAATTTTCATTATGCTATCTAAAAATGAAGTTTTCAAGACTAACTTTAGATGATCAAGTAAATTATCCATCTTACTGGCAAAAGGTCTTTTCACATATTCCAAGAAGTGTCCTCATCTGACTTCTCCCAGTTGCAAACCTTTTCAATTATGCTAAATATTCCCAGCACATCTATAAATATTTGCAGATTTATGTTCTCACATCTTCGTGTGCCAAACCATACATATTTAACATTTTGATCCTAAAAATCAGTCCTCTCAATCTCTAAGCTCCTTTTTGCTGCCCTTCCACGAACCCACTGCAATGTTACACCATTAGCAGAGGTTAAGGTTACCAGGATGATTTAACTATTGGGTGTAAACTCCCACGTGTAAGGAGTTACCACTCAGTACAATCTATACTGAACTCAATACTGAGTGTATAAATAAGGAATATATTTTAGAATGACATCCAGTCCTGAGAACATGGAAGTATATTTATTAAATCCATTGCTTGACTGATTTTTCTAATGATTTATCAGTATAATTGCACTAAACGAGATATTTATTTGTTTTATTGAGCTGATGCCTGATTCCCATTCTGACTTGCTTTTATTATTATTATTTTTCATTAACAAAACAGTGAATGTAATACTAAAATTCAAGGAGTCAGCTCATCTAACTGTAGGTTCAAGTTAATTTTCCCTTCGACCATTAGTGTATATCATTAAATGGAATGTTTTGGTTTTGTTGAGAAGGCATCAGTTCATAACAGAGTCTGCAGTGGTCGAAGGCTTTGCACTGTTCTGGATTTAAAGCTGGCATCCAGATTTTCCAACGTGGTTTCACTGAGGGTTTGGAGAAAGCACAATCTTGGCTATGGTGACTTAGAGAGATCTTCAGTTTGGTGGGTAGAACTTTGGGGCTTAAGGAAATCAGACATCATTTTCCAATTTTCCATTCCAGTTTCCAAGGCTTCCCATCTTTCCACCACAATAAATTGCATCACATCCTCTTCAGCAGATCAGGTTGGATCAGAAATCCTGTTAATTATATATTTACAAACCATACAAGGGAAAGAGTAAACAGGATGTTTCTTTGCCTGGGCTCTAACAGACCTTTTCATTACGCACTAAAAAGTTCTGTAGCATTTTCAGAAACCCTTCCTGGTTTTATAGAGCCAGATTTTTAAATTCAATGTTCACATTTGCTGCAGTATTTCTCAGTATTTCAGTGTTCAAATGTCACAGAGCGTTGAAGGGTGGAGAAAAAAGGTCTTTTGTTTGAGTGCTTTAAGAGCAATCTGTTTAGTGTGGAGGAAGACTAAGATATGGCTGTTTAAAGTGATCAGATATTGGTACATGGATAAAATAATTAGTATTACATTCACTGTTTTGTTAATGAAAAATAATAATAATAAAAGCAAGTCAGAATGGGAACTGGGCAAATTCAGCTCAATAAAACAAATAAATCTCTCGTTTAGTGCAATTATACTGATAAATCATGTGTCAGACTTGATACAATTCCTTTCTTTTTTTCCTGACTGAAATACAAGAACAGTCTAAGCCTCAGCCCCTGCCAGAAGAGATCTGCAGCTGATGTCTCATCGGCTGTATGGGGGTTTTAAGGCAGGAAGGAAAGTCTGCTCCCTCAAAAAGAAAATTAAAGATTACCTTATTCATCATTTTGAACTTGTAGATTTTACAGGTAAGAATATTCTTCCCTATCTGGCTTCCCAACTTTGCTCAAAGTGAAGGCAGCATTTCTATTGCACTGAGGATTGACTCATCCACAAATTCAGACTATCTCACCACCATTGTAATAAGCAAGATCAAACTTTTCTGACCTTTGTAGGCTCTTATTTAAGCCACTTTTGTGCTGATGGGGACAGTGGCCAGGGGCACAAGGAGGCCAGCAGGCCCCTCAGTGTGCAGAGCACACCTTACTTGAATTCCTGCCAGACTCACAGTATTTTTCCTGGCATTTTTCCATGCTCTCTGATAAAGGCAACAAGGCAGGACATTCAGTCCCCACCAAAACTGGCAGATAATGCCTCTGAGAGAAACAACAGGTATATTTTCTGTGTCACACAATACTGTCAACAGAACCATCTGCATCACTCCTCCACGGGCAGTCTGGGATCATCAGATCTGTTGGTAACTGCACTGTTTTGAGGCCTGGAATCACATCAGTAGGTTTGGGGCTAAAGCAGTTAACATGGCATGGCCAATTACAGAAGACAATTAATACAATTTTACTTTATAGATTTATCTCTGATTTACGGCAAACAGAGGTTTAAACAAGCAGATCCATGAAGCCCTTCAAGACTTCATCAAGCTGTGGGACAGAACTTCCAACATGAACTCATTATCTCTTATACCTTGTTTCAAGGGCTGCCTCAAAAACCCCTGTTCTTGATGATGCCTTGTGGGACAATCACCCCTGCAAGGAGGAAAGAGCAGAACCAAGGAGCAGGAGCTCCATGGTCGAAGGGACACCATTTCCCAGCACAAGGCTGTTCTGCCAGTCCCTTGGGATGGAGGCAGCTGAGTGAGCACAGGTTGATACACTCAAGCAGCTAAATAAAGAAACACCAATTAAGTCTGGAAGGCTTTTACATAAACCATAATCTTCACGTTACAATGGGGGGAAAGTGTTTTCATTAACATTTTTCCTGGGTTTTGTTTTTCAGTAAAGGCCTAAGGGAGGAATCAATGCTCAAAGTTCTTTTAGTTTGCTTTGACTTTTTAAGCCCAGGAGCCAGCAAGCAAATGTTTCTTCTTTCTGTAGAGCTAAAAATGTAAAATAAAAATGGCAAAAATGAAAAAGAAAGGGAAAAAATTTAATGCAGATAACTAAAGCAATGATAACTTTCATTCTGAAATGACGGCTGAAGAGGTAAATTATAAAATACAATTTCTTGTAATGACTAAATAAACATAGCCCATCGCCTCAGACAGAATTTAAGCAACAAAATCTCAGCTGTAAATCAAAAGGAAATCAGAATCGAGTTTTTAACAGAGGAAGTAAAAAATTTTACTTAGAATTTGCTGTCATTGAGTGTCAGACATTGGAAGAGCGGTCAAAACCCAAACTTTGTTTCATTTAATGATAACAGTTATCCTTAGCAGACTGGGAGGTGACATATTTCTGCTATTTTTCTCTCTAAACTATAATACCAAATGCCACATGACTTCTTCTGATGGAGAATCTACACAGGGGTGCACAAGACTAAAGGAATGGTGTTACAGATCACTAATGATAATAACATGGAACAAGCAGCAAGAGATAAGAAGAACTTAACATCAAAATGCATTCATGACTTAGCAGACAACATACATCTAATGTAATAAAAAAAATAAAAATCAATAGCCTTTTGACAGGTCTGGCAAGAAAACATTTATGAGAGAAGTCTAAATATTGCAGGATCTTTCTCCAACTCAGTAAAGCTTTTAGGCAGCCTTTACAGCACATCTTTAGCTACATCTCCAATCAGCAAATCACTGACAGTTCTCACTGCCTTCAGTGCTGATCAGTTGATGAACAGGCAAAGAATGAAGTGAACACACACAATAAGAGCTGAAGCACTTGGCTGAATTGGAGCCACTAAATATAGCACCAGCTGCCACAGGACGTGTGAAACTGCTCCCTGCTGAACGCAGAAACTCTCCCTTTGAATTAGCACCTCCATCTATTTTTAAAGATCTCAGGATTAAATACTTTCCTCACATCGTAAATTCCCCAGAACAGATTGACAAGGCAGGGATAGGATTTGTCCTACACAAAACACAGCTGGGGATGCCGGGCACAAAAGGGCAACTTCCCAACAAGAGAGAGTCAAATAAAGGCATCCTGTTGGATTTGAAGCTTTTGTGGAAGGTTTGCAGTTTCACACCCAAGGTAACCTGTGACTATGTGGAAGTAATTGCAGTGAACCAAAGAGCAGTTGCACTGTCCGTTAAAAATACACATAATGAGAGTATAAAGGACTTTTTTGACACTGAATGGAGGGGGCTGTGCAGTCAAATAACAAATGCAAACTGATTATTTTGATCTGTGTAATGACTCTTCTTCAAAACAGTTGAAAACAGATGCTGTGGTACTTCCAGGTTGTTAAAGAAAGATCACTTATTGAACTTAACAACCTTACAAAGGCCTAAGAATGTGCCATTGCAGGGATGAAACTCTGAACATCATTAATAGGGGTCGAAGAATTTTGCAAAACAGTTGTTCCAGATACCATGTTCTGACTTTGCAAGCGGCATTAAATTTGCTTTACTAGAGCAGTTCCTAAAAGAATAAAACAAAGCCTCTTATGTTACACTTCCAAGCAGCAAAATGCTGGACAAACTTTCTTACCAATTAAGTGATATAGTTTTAGGTGGTTTTTTATAAGAAATAGAGACAATCTAGTCATTAAAAAAAAAAATCTTCTTTGTCTCATTTTAAAACATTTTTCACAAAAACTATTTCAGTGTTTCATCATCTTTGCCTAACCCTAAATTCCCTTGCTGTTTGCAAAGGTCATTATTTGCTGCATATCTGCTGTGAAATATAGAATCTGACCCCTCTTGGCAGTGCCAAGATTAACAATTCCATTCTCTTGTCAGTCATCTTTCCTTCAGCAAGACCAAGAGTTTCCAGACTTTCTCCAACTTGTCCACTTTGCTTCATGTTCAAGCCCCAAACTTTCCTTGAGGCTTTACTTCTTCTGCTCACAGGAACAAAGAAACGCTTCATGTTTTGCAGGCTCTGTAGCTGTCCATCCATCCTTGGACATTTTTGCCATGGTATGATACTGGTGACTCACTTCTTTCCTCTAAAAATTTAATATTGTACCTGACATTCCCTTCTTGCCTACTTTTGGATTTCTGAAGTCTGTCATGAAAAGGTTCTAGGCCCAGTAGGAATCTCTTGGATCAAGTAAGTTTTCTCTCAACTATCATTATTAGTGTTGCAGTACATAATTGAACTGAAACAATCTCAGAATTTAAATCAAACAAAATTTCTGCTCCCACTACCCATAGAGGTTGGGATTTTTTTAATAATAATCCTGCTAATTATTAAAACTGACTGCACTCAGTGGCTGATGCATTTTAGGCAAACAGATTTTTGTGATCATGGCATTTGACCACCATCACGTGCTGCCACGATTTTTAAAACTCACTATGACATGTGAAACTGATCTGTGACTTCCAAGAGAAAGCAAGTACCAGAGACATCACAATTTATTTCTCACATTCAAACACAACAATCTACACATGAATTTTGGGTAAGATTCTGCTACACAGACGCAAAACTGTAACGCACAACCCACCACAACTGCCAAGAAAGAAGTCATCAAATTTTACAACAAACATGAGATATCCCGACCCTGCTAAAATAAATCATCGTGAAAAAATGCTTGAACTCAGAAGTTGTTGAATGCACATGGATTGCTTTAATCATAGTCTGCAGCTAAAGGAGGCTAAACCCCTAAAGGAGGAATTTTGAAAACCTGTCCACTTAATTCTTTACCTACATGTTGCTGATGATTCTAAAGTCTCCAGCACGGTCTTTTAAGTTATAGCCAATATTACAGAGACAATGAGTCAAATATTCAAGAGTCAATCAACAGGCTTACCTTGTTGCTGGCAGGGTGCTGACACGGGTGAAGAACACTGATGGCTCTACTTCCACGTGAAGGCCCAGTGAGAGGTTCCTATAATACCCTTCCACATGTCCTGGTCCACCAGAGTACTTAAAGTTCAGAATGGCTTCCAGTGTCTGGAGAAATAAAAGTAAATTACTTGTTAGCTATTTTTCACTACTTGTGCATTTCACAAGTTCAATTAAATTCGACCACAGAAGTGATTTGCAAATTTGTTTTCCCAACCCATCCGTTCTATTATCTCTTGAAAAAAACCAATCTAACAAATAACTGCAGCTCAGGCAAACAGTTGCTTTTTTGCCTAATCCTTTTAAAAACTAAAGAGTACAGCACAAAGTCAGCTGGAGTTCCCTTTACATAATTCCTCTCCATACCACATTTAACATCAAAAAACCAAAGAGCTTATTCTTGCTTAGAGGAGTTTAGGGTTTATTAAATGCTACGCTCCTTCATACTCCAGAAAAATACCACTTCATTACCTGCATAATCAAATGGAAAAGCTTCAAAGTTTTTGGGCAGATAAGGATTATATAAAGATAAAAGCATCTGGTGTCTCAACAAGTCCCTGCAAACATACCATTAACCAACAGATTAGAACAACACTGTTGTCGAGATCTCGTGCACGCTCCTTGCCTTCCTTTGTGTTCACTTTATAGGGAATGGCTGGACTGCAACTATTAAAAGTGAAAACGATTCTCTAGCACTCATTACTCTCAGCAGCACTGAGCCTTTACTTCTGTGAGGAACTTTTGGGTTTTCTGTCCTTTTTTCCTCCGTGAACAGCTTGTGGGAAGCTTCCAATGCCAGTCCCCATGTTATCAGCAGCGTTCAAGATCAGAACAAGCCTCTGATCCACCCAAAGAGGTTATACACCACCTCTTCTTTCATTATGTTTCTGAAATACAATTTGCTGGATGCAAGTGAGGATTTGGGAAGTCTCACTGGATTATCTTTTTTCTCAGTTTTCATTTTGGTCCTTGGGCAGCTGCTGCTGCCACATCTCAGAGCAAGGACAGAGGCAGTGCCAGCCCTCCACCCTAACAGGGACACAGCATATTATGCTGGAGGACAGATGTTTCCTTCAAAACATTTATAAACAACAAAAATCTCCTCTCTGATTGGCTTTTAGCACATTTAATTGAAAAAAAAAAGGCAAAAATAAAAAACTAAAACCCAATTCTCACACCAACAACTCATCCAGGAAAGCAATTCTATTTATCAGATGTCATCAATCCTCAGACAAGTAAAAGTACTCTCCCTTTCTACAGAAGATTTACAAAACAATTTATGAAGCCTGATAGTTTTTTTTCCATAAGCTCTAAGGAGATATCTAAGGATTTTCAAACTTACAAAAAAACACTTAATGTTTGATACCCATTCTGTTTCTGAGTCTGGCTGAGGGAAAAGAAACACAGAATCAATTCCTTAAATTACTACAGTCCAGTGATTTAAAGAATACCAAATCCAAAAGTTTGACATTTTGCTACATGTTCTGCTATCTCCAGCCTGCTTTTAAGTGGACTAACTCCAGTTCCTAATTTGGTTCCATTAAAATTCATGAGAGTCACCTTACAGTACAAACACAAACCTTCACTGGGCATGCTGGACATGCTCGTCCAGTGTGTTTATGTCAATTCCTAATTGCAGTTAATGAACTCAAGTTTATGTTATGTCGGAAGAGCTAATCATTATTAAACACAAAAATAAAAAAGCACAAACCCATTCAAAACGTACTTCATCCTAATTAAGCAGCTGGACAATTTAATACAAATTAGAGCCAGGCTCCATAAGTACAGGGATCTGCTTAAATGGCAATGGGAGAATGGGCTTCAATTCCAACTGGGAAATTGGGAAAGCTCTATGCATGTTCTGCATTATTGCTGTAATACAATATCCTGCTTGGAAAAGCTACTGTGCTATGGATCCATGGTTAATTCTCCACAGCACCACAGCACAAAGCCTCCTTATTAGGCCCAGACCCACATAATCACAGGTAAACACACCGTAAATGTTAGTTTGAAAGGTCACAGATTCAAAACCCTTAACACCCTATACCATGTGAAAGGCTTCCAAAAAAAAAAAGCTGAAAAATATGGACCATTATGTGCCATTAATGAGCAGGAGAGTTTAAGGGCACCATCATCATCTTGATCCCTGTTGCAGTGAGGAACTTCTGACAGAAATCCTGCTGATGATGCTGTGTGTCCCCCACACCCCAAGCTAAAGAACAGGAAAAAGAAAACCTAATGGTCTTCTATTAATCTGACAGCAGCAGGACATCCCTTCCCACCCAAAATGTAAGGTCTAACTGGGGACATTTAATACTGAGGACACAAGAGATTTTCAGTATCTCTGAGAACTGCAGAACACCCAAGCCCATATTCTTTCCCTGGCCATGATAATTTGCAGCGGTCTACAAACATACACACAAAGATAAAGCATCAGGACTGGAGATGGATGTGTTGAGGGAGCATGACTGAAGGAAGTAATTTTTTCAGAAGCCTTCTGGTGATTAGAGAGAGTTTTATTGCTTAGGGTTTATATAATATGAACAGAATGTTAAAAAAAAAAAACAAACAACCAAATTCAATCTCCTTTAAAGCCCCCTACGCACAGGTACCTCAGAAAGAACTCTACATACAACATGAAAGATTGATTTTCTATCTGTATGATAGCCAAAAAAAAAAAAAATCCTACATTTTCATAAACCTATAAAGCTCCAGTTTAAAATATTTTATCACTCTCTCCCACGGCACCTGCAGAGAAGAGCAGCCCAAGCGCTACAGCCCCCAATTTAAATAATGCTGTATCCTCACTCCCTCTCAAACCTACACAAATCACAGTCTGAGCTGCAGATTCTCCTCATCTTTACAAATACCAATGGACTTCATTAGATTTGTCCAAACTGCATCCCTCTGCAGACTAAAAACAAGGTGGCAGAGGGTCACTACGAACACCATTCTGCTGTGGATGATCCATTAAAAAGAAAAGGAAGGAAGAATGGAGCACACTGGACTGTCAAGGCAGGCAGGCAGGGAAAGAAGCCTATTGATAGCTGAACACACCTGGAATTCAGAAAGCCTGTGGAAAGGGGGGAGATTCTTGTTTCTAAGCTGAGATCCACTCTGGAAATTCAACAGTAAAAATATGGATACATTATTAACTATTTACTATAATGGCTTTGGCTTGATAAATTTTTTAACTATTTCACTGATCCTTTTTTCTCTTGACGAAGAAAAGGAAACAGAAGTGTTTCTGCATGTAAGTTCCAGGTGACTCTTATCCAACAGCACCTAACATCAGTAACACCCACAACCAATATTTTACAGATAAACTATAAAAAATTTCTGGTTTGGTTTCTCATGCATTTTTCCCTCAGACTGTTTTCTGCATTGAGCTGCTACCAACTGTTTTTCTTTTCTCTCCAGTTTGTTCATGGAAATCCGATAATTCAAGGATAAAAGAATCTACCTGCAGAGATTCAGTCATTAAATCCTCTATGCAAACAAAAATAAACATTCCAGAGAAAACATAAAACATCAGCTTAATTTAATATTAGCAACTCTCACAATTAGACTTTTTTAAAGAAAACATCCTTCAAGATATGAAAAGCTTTAAAAGACTAATTTTCCTTTTAGAAACCTTTAAAAAGCTGTTGCACAGCAACATTAGAAATAATCAAAAAAGACCAACAATGAGAACAATATATACAATGCATGAATTAATAGTCAAATTTATAGTGATACACTGTAAATGAGTAAACAATCAATAGATGTTCATACACTTTCCTGCTCTCTGTTGCAAAACACTTTTATGCATCTAAATTTTTGGTTTTGTAAACTTTACAAACTTGGAAACAGTTCAGGTCAGAAGCTCCTGGGTTTAATTCTCATGTCATCTATTTTGCTTGGTAGATGTGTTTCTTTGTTCTTGGTTTCTTTATTCCTAAGCAATTTTACTGGCAATAACTCTCAGTTTATCCCTGTGTGTATCTTGCTACTGGAAGAATGAGAGGATTCTGTTATCATTATATGATTTTTTTTCTTGCAGTGTCCCATCACCACAGATCCTGCTTTCTGTGTTTCAGAGAGCAAGGCAAAATTTTGCCCTCAAATTTTTTCCAAGCTGTGACATTAATTTTTGAAATATTTATAATCAGTGTTTTCCATAACCAATTTAACAAATCATACTTCGTAAGAAAGGCTCACATTGCCTTTTCAGGTCCTTTCTAAATTCCCTTAGCATAGTAAAAGTGACACAAAGTAGATCTCAGCATTTAATACAAGATGAAATGTCAATACTTGGCTAGAGGCAGTTTGCTCCTGAGAAACTGCAGATGCTGACTTCAGTAAGAGCAAAGAAATACCAGACTGTACCATTGCAGACTCCTCCTTTAGATACAACACTTAAAAACTAAAAACTAAGGGAAAAAAAATCAGCATGAAGACCAGACTGAAGTTATATAAATTCAGAATACGATCTTTCCATTTTAGTTTCTCAATGGCTTCTAGAACACAATTCTTGCTAACAAGTATAATTTCTCATGGGATTAGGGCTTGAAATTTGAAAAAGACTTTATTCCAGGTCTGTAATATTCAAATACAACGTCCTTTGGAAAAAAAATATATATACACATGTATTATTTGTCCAACAGTAAACATTATTTATTCCTAAATCCCATCCTGATGTGCTTCTCACCCAAATTCCCATTAGCAGCACCCTCTCTGTGCATTCATGAGTGTTCAGCCACTCTTTCTGATTTCAGCCCTTTTCTCACTTCATGCCTTTTGTTTTCTGGTTTGTTTGGGTGTTGTTTTTTTTTCCATGAACCGACCATAAACCTCAATTTTGTTAAATTCTCTCTGCCTCCCTCCTCTCCTCTCCTTCCCTGACCATTCCACTCCCATACTCGACTCTGATGGGCAATCAGTGATATTCATCTGTAAAAAAGGGAAATAAAAATGCACCACTTCATCAGCTCCATCTCACAAAAGGCACCAGAGGATCTGTCTCTGCCAAATTGATTTCTCAATTTCTCCTATTGTGTGGCCCACTTAAAATCCTTACAGAGCTCCTAGTATTGTGTAAATAAATCATGGATCAGGAATTTCAGCTGCCTAACTGTAACCAAATAAATTACCTGGCAGTAACAAGGAGAGAGAGAGAGTTTCTCAAATTAACCACACTCTTCCCAGCAGCAAAGGAAACCCTGGCAATGCCCAACCTACCAGAGATGGCCCATCAAAAACATGCATTACTGGAGCAAACCCAAAAAGGTCTTTTTGAAGCCAAGCCCACGGGATGTACTGCTCCAGCAACACGGTTCACATGGAAATACAGTGCATGGAACACAGTGGGATGGATTTTCTTTAAGGGAAAGACCAAAACATGAGCATTGGGAGGGAAATGGAGACGCCTATGGAGCTGAAACCAAGGGAGATGGGACTCAAACACATCAAGCTTTCACTCCTTGTAGCAATTTGTGAATATAAAGTCTGTGTCTGTATTTAGAGTTGGCCTCAAAATTTAGTCCTGATGTCTGGAAATGCACACACCTCTGGCTATGTATCCATTTGGCTCCCAGAATTAATAGAGCACTTTCTTGAGCTTTTCATATATAATGATCTAACAAAGGACAAATACTTGTGATTTTTGCTTCTTCCTCCCATCACTGAGTCTACAGCCCATGAACCCACAGGAGAATCTGCCAAAGAGCAAAGTCTGTGTAAAAATCAGGCTTAAAGGATAAATTTGTGTAAAAAAAATGAGGCTTAGCAGCAGTGTTGGGAGAAGCAAGAGGTGCCTTTATGTCCATGGGCTGGATATCCTCCTGCCCACTTGTTCTCAGGAGGATAAAAGGGAGAAGAAATATTCCCACACCACTGAAGAGGAAAAGCAGAGAAACTGCTGAGTATTTCCAAATGCTGTAATTCTCTTTGGCAAGACAAAAATCTCCAATCTAACAGAAGAAAAATCCTCCAACTAAATGTCAGTAGCATCGTGTCTCTCTTACTCCCCAGGGAAGGAACAGTATTACTGGAATCTGAACCTTCTCACAACATTCTCCATGATTTCTGAGACACACACACAATTCTGAGCATTGACTCCTTGGATCAGTCTCTTACTGCAAAACTCAGTCCTTAAGGGCTTGGATGTTGTTGATATCTCCAAAGTTTCTTCCATGCAGGGATTCACATCGTTCCTTTGCACTGAGACCTTCCTTTACTTGAAATACTGGCATTGGAGGGGCATTTAGGAGGAAAAGTGTGGTATGTCAGTTGTGGTAAGGACAGCATCAAGCCTTCACCTCGCCAGGTTTAACTCAAGATCAGTGTTACTCCAAAACTGAAAAGAAAGACTGATATCTTCAATGTCTGGCACAATCTTAGGCTGCCCAGGAAAGGCTCAGGTTGAGACAGGCAGATTAGAAGTGGAACACATGGACAAACGTATATAAAGTTTTCCGCCCGTAGAAAACACTACACCAGGGTTGATAAAAAAAGGAAATGGTATCATAAACCGAATTTTTACATGAAAATAATTGGTGGAATGAGTGTGCAGTGATATCATAGAATCATAGATTCATGAAGGTTGGAAAAGATCTCCAAGATCATCAAGTCCAACCACACAACTTTGCAGAAAGGAATCTCTTCATTGCACTCCCTCTCACTGGGGAATATTGGTCCTTTCACTAACAGCTAACCTGTCGCATTTTCTGATACACGGAATATCCTTTAGGTTTTCCGTATTTTTATAAATGATACAACAATTCTCCTTCCTTTTTTAGCTAAAATATAAATTCCCTGTTTTTAAGGAGACATTAAACAGCCAAGAAATAGCTGAAAGCAGAATGCCAATCATGGAGCAAATCTAAATCTACTGGAATACTTAACTGATCAAGGTAGAATTCCTAATTCTCCCCAATCAGGAAAAAGGGACTCTCCCTGTAGATATTGTTCCTTAGAACACCAAATAGTGCAGTAATTGATAGCAAGAGCCCTGATACATGCATTAGAAAAAGGATATGCATATGTAATGAACTTGTAGTGCATATGTAATCATCCTCCAGGACTGAGCTGCACCACACACTCTCCATGATAATTTTTCTCATCTGTATTCAGTTAAAAATATACATGGCAACTACAAAAGCCATGATAAAATTCTTACCAACTGATTAAGCAATGAAATAAATTGTGCCTCTGCAGCAAGTCAGACCTTTTTATGTATAAATACAAATAAAGCCCACATTGTTATTCCTCTTAAGCTTCTTTATTGGTCTAACACAAAATTAAGTATAATTTTTAGCACATGTATTACTCAGGTGAATTTACACACCAGCCAAGAAGGTGCCTGTTGTGTTGCTGCTCTGGTGCAGTTGTTACTCAAGTACCCCCACTGCTCACACACTGACTTCCAGCAGCAATTTCTGCAGCACACCAGTGTTTTATCGAGCTCATCCATCCACATTTCTGTCTAGTTAAACCCTGAACAATGAAAGTGCTGCATCCCCTTGTAAAAATAGCACAATGGCAACGACAAGTAGCTGAAGCTAAATATAGCTCCTGCAGGCATATGCTGGGAATTAAATAGTACATTTTACCCCTCCCCAATCCTAAATCAGTAAGCTCCTACAAGGAATCTCTAGTGAATATACACAGGAGCTCAATAAATCCCCCTTAAGCTTACAAGGCATATTCTGAATCTGTGCTGGCTAAAAATAGCCATGTTTATAATGAGAATGGAGATGTGAGCAGAATAACATTAAGTTTAAAGGCAGGCACGGTGTAGTCATTCCACATTAAAAAAAACAGGGTGAAGCAAAGGTCATTCTGACAAACAGACACACAGGCTGACAGATGAAATATAATATATAGCAATCTTGTACTGAAGAGCATCCATCTCTCATTGAACTCTGTGCTTCCTAATTGCTATTGTGGCCACACATTCACAAGTGACATTGTCTGCATTTTTTAGCTGGAAGTGGTTACTTCCAAAAGACAGGAGTATACAGCATTATTTCCCTGGACAGTATTCCCTCCTATAGTTTAAATTCCCTCTGGAAGTATTCAGGAAATATAATAGATAATCCTTTTTGTAGTATTAATCACAGAATTTTGCCTTCTTTAATTAAAGGCAAATTGCCTTCAGGGCTCCAGGGTCCTACTACTGCAGGCAGACGCCCAAGGGGCTGATGCACGTTCTTAAGTGCCTCAGAGGCTGTACCTCCACCAGCCTGGATCCCAGCACTGCTGACCACAGCTATCACAGCATCTCCTCCTTGGCCTAGACACAGATGAGAGGTTAAAAACCATTTAAACACAAGTAACTCACATGTGGAACATTCCCGTGGAGAGTTTTCTGCCTGCTGACACTAAACTGCAGAATCTGTCACAAAAACGTGTGCAGGGGAATTGGGAAGCCCTGCACACTGTTCTGGGAGGACCTGAAGGAATGGAGGGGTAAGTCACCACAGTGGTCCTCAGTAACTTCTCTGATTCTGAAATCACAGAATCACAGAATGGTTTGGCTTGGAAGGGACCTCAAGATCATCTTGTTCCAACACCCTGCCATGGGTAGGACACCTTCCACCAGCCCAGGTTGCTCCAAGCCTTGTCCAACCCGGTCTTGAACACTTCCAGGCATGGGGCATCCACAGCTTCTCTGGGCAACCTGTGCCAGGGCCTCACCACTCTCACAGTAAAGAATTTCTTCCTAATATTCAGTCTAAGCCTCTTCTTTTTCAGTTTTGAAGCCATTTCTCCCTGTCCTGTCACTACATGCCCTTGTAAACAGTCCCTCTCCATCTTTCTTGCAGGCTCTTTTCACATACTGGAAGGCCACAATTAGGTCACCCCAAAGCCTTCTCTCTTCCAGGCATAAGAATCCCAATCTCTCAGCCTTTCCTCACAGGAGAGGTGCTCCAGCCCTTTAATCACCTTTGTGGCCTCCTCTGGGCTCAGTCCAGGAGGCTGATCTCCCTCTTGGGCTGACAACCCCAGGGCTGGATGCAGCACTGCAGGTGGGGTCTCACCAGGGCAGAGTAGAGGGGCAGAACCCCCTCCCTCAACCTGCTGCCCACGTTGCTTTTGATAAATCCTGCCCTGACTCTGAAGCGGGAAGGTACAAAGAGAGAGTAAAAGCAGGGTTAGACGCTGATGAACAAATCACACACATACACACATCTTTCAAAGGGGAAATTTCTCTATATGGAGACCAGCAAAGCCTGGTTCTTCCAGCAATGGCTAAGAACACTCTGTTGCTGTAAGGAGGCATCACTGAATGTATTTCCTCACTGAAACCTGTGCATTGCACCCTGTAGGCAAAGTCCCCGTGAGTGAAGACACGTGCCTGTCAGAGGTGGATAAAACCAACCTGTGGGCATAATGGTGCAAAGAACATGTATACAGCATGAACACACCACTTGTCATGAAACCATAAGTGAAATAACATATAAAACCAGTCACAACCCAGAAAGAACATCAGGAAAAACCATAAACAAGTGCTGAAGAAGTGACTGATCAATCAGAAGAAGCTCTGATCAATCAATCAATCACCCATAAGCAGTTCATCCCTCATTTCTGACAGGGAGCTTTTCTTAACTGCTATCCACCACACCTGGCTGCTGCAGACTCAGCAAACAGGCATTATCTCTCAGTATATACTCTGAGTTAAGCAAATGAGAATTTTAGAAAGCTGTATGACACTGTTAAGGTCTGCAAATGTGAGTGTGAGTTTTCTCTTCCCCTCTTCCCACCAAAGCAACATTATCAAGCCTGACTTGGCTCCTGTGAAGCAACCTGAAGTCCTTGGGTAACACAGTGAAGTTACTCAGTTTTGGCTTTTCGTGCCAAACAGTTCTCCACTGTTTCACACTTCCCCAACACAGCCCATCCCTTCTCTGTGCCTTTTACTTCTACCAAGTCCTTTATGAGAAAAGGAGCCAAGATTCCACCACAAGTAAGGTAAGGACAGAGGAAACTTTCTGCTTTGTTCTCCATTCCTTCACTTTCTAACATTCTGTCCCTAATATTCCACTTGTCTTCTGCATTGCTACTAAAAACTAAATTAACAGCTTTGTAGAACGGCTCTTGCCTCCAGGATCTCCACCTTGCATGGCAATGGTTAATTCAGAGCCCACCACTGTGCTTTTGGAATTAAGACTCTCTTTTCTTCAGGTGCATTACTTTACAATGCACATGTGGATCACTGCTGATCTTCACCTCAATTTTTAACAACCTACCTCTGTTGCAGGATAAGCTTGTAATCCCCAAGAGCTGGTTTTGGTGTGTGCTACCCTTGATAAACTTTGACACATTCCTAATCACCATAATACCCAGATCCTTTATGAGCATGCACAGGCACAAGACAATCCCGGTGGATTAGGTTGGAGACCACCCTTCAGTGAGTAAATGGGCCGTTCATCCTGCCTTGAACCAGCTCCTGACTCAGGACAGGACCTTCACTTTTATCTCACAGCGTATTTGTGCTTCTCAAAGGCTTTGGAAGTGTGGGAGGAATCAAGTGGCCAGAATCAACGATACTCCATTTGTTCATGAGCTCAGAACGTGCCTCAAAGACCTCTGACAGATTTGCCTACCATGACAGTGCCCCTCACAAAAACCATTTCAAGAGTATCCCAGCTCAGGTACCTTGTCATTAACTCTGCAGTTGCATTTCTGGTTTTACTGGGCTTACCAACAGAAAGTGAAAACTAACTGTATTAACTACTCTGCTTCCTCAATGGCAATATAAAACTTAACTTTTCAAAGTTACAAACTTCTAAAACAGCAGAGAATATGAAGATAATATTCCAGACAAAGAAACAAAAGTCACGTGCATCCTCCTATGGGCATATGGTTTGGCACAGGTCCAAAACCACCACCATCACCCAAGGAAGAAAAATCTGGAGTTTCTGTTTTACAACACGTGGATCCATCCCTTACAAATGGTTCCATGAAGGTCTCAAACCCATTCACTATTTGAAACAGTCTCCTGAAGAACCCAGCTCCCTTCACTGTGTGTATGCTTTTTATTCATAATATTACTGCACTGTGAAGAAAAATGATACTCATACCCTCGAAAGATAAACCAAATCCTCCTCTGCAATAGCTGCAGTACCTTAGAAAGAAATAATGCACCCAGCAAATCAGAACAAAATCATCTATAACATAGAAAAGATCCCTGAAACCAAGTGATGAGATTTTTACAGGAGAGCTCCTTGGTATTCATGGGTTAAAGAATCCTCATTTTTTCAGGAATTCCTGTGATTAGAAAGGATAAGCCCAATTAGTGAATTTTCTAAAGTAGGAGCAAATGAAGAAAAGGGTTTTAAAGCAGGAATGCTTGAACAACTTAATCAATAGATCTGTTTATTCAGCACAGACATTAAAATATAAATATGGAGACTGAGCACTTCAGATTTTTCAGCTGCTCCTGGGTTTGGAAATAGCAACTCTGGTAGCACAATCACTTTCAAAATCAGTAAAGTTACTGAGCTAAATTTATCACTGATTTAATGAGCTTAATATGGAATGAATAGTGCAAATTCCTACTCCTTAATAGGAGGATAAAAACTAACAGAATAAAACTGTAGTGAAAGTAGTTTTCAGGAACTAACTCTTTAGAAATTAAATCTGCCCTATAGTTCAGACAGAAATGGGGTCCTAGAGCTGCAGAACAGCAACACTTTCCATTCTAATATACCTTCTCTCTTTCCCTGGGCAGAGTATTTGCAAGCCAATACGTGGAGCAACCAAACATTCCCTCACATTATTAAAAGTACTACCATTGCCACTACTTACACATCTGTATTCTTCAATTATGTTCTAAAAATAACAGATCATCCTACAAAAATAACATTTTTTTAAAAAGGCTTAACTTATTTTGCTCCTCTTAGTTTTTTCCCCTCCAATAAACTACATTCTCAAAAGTCAGCTGGAAGGTCTTTACCTTTAGGTCCAGGAACTCATCATTAACAAGAGAATTAATCAGCAGGCTGAGAGATCTCCACCAACCCCTTACACAGAAATAAAATTTCAGGAAAAAAAACTTTCTCATGTGACCATTTTGCTCTCAAGGGGTCCCCAGCGGTGAACTGACCTGAACAAAAGCTAAAACTCAAAATATTTTTACAAAAGGTGTACATACACATCTTACCCACAAACACAAATGTATACACGCTCAAGGAGAGCCTGGAGGATGCTCTTAGTATTATGGTTTAGTTTTATGTAGCCCTGAGAGGACCAAGGAGTTGGACTTGATGATCCTTATAGGTCCCTTATACCTTCAGATATTCTACAGTTTGATGAAATATGATAGATAGATAGATAGATAGATAGATAGATAGATAGATAGATAGATAGATAGATAGATAGATTAGTCCTGGTACCCAATCTGTAAGCCATTATTTTTATTTGATGAGTGGTGCTAACTTGATTTCCAACCCAAGTGGTTAGCACACACTTAAAAGGATTACAAATGCTTATTTAAAAAACACACTGAGTCAGCTCAGAGAACTTCATAAATATGCAGCAGGAAACTCCCAAACAGTGACTCATAACTTCAGAGGTTTAAAACAGACACATAATCACGAATTTTCCAACTGTTACTCATACTCAATTAAATCCTGAGCCAAAACCATCCTGCTCCTGTGAATTCCCCTTGACCAGCCGTTAAGCTCTACAGAAATAAGAGCACTATGGGAAAAATACAGCCCAAATCAGAAAACTGGGAAGAGTCCTGTCTCTTTTAACAGCTTAGATGGTGCAGTGGGTTGACCCTGGCTGGACACCAGGCACTCACCACAGCCACTCTCTCACTTTCCTCTGCAACTGGACAGAGGAGATAAAAAAACAGCAACACACACTGGATGATAGTTCTTTCCCTTACAACTGATGCAAGCGTGGATTTTGTCTTCACCTCATTTATGAATGAGTGAATGACTGACTGGGGAAAACAAATAAAACAAAACAAAACAAAACAAACCTTTGACAACGTTTTTTTACCTAGAAAGCAGAAAACTGAGACATGGATTATCTGACAACATGCAAGGATCTCTAAGTTTCTTCTCCACAGAACTCTACCCGTGTCCAACTATTGAAAGTTGCAACTCAACAATCCTGGCACACTCCTGGTCAGACAATGCACTGACATCCTCTACTACCTGTTCTTACAGAATTCTGATAATAAGAATACATGTTTAATGGGCTACTCTACCAAATATCACCATAATAATGCTTCTATTCCATCTTGAAATGTATCTTTTTAAGTTTTAACACTATTAAAAATATGTAATTACTGAAAACATAGTGATTTCTGTACAATTAACAAGACCGCCATACAAATTCATTTTCTCAAATCCTACTAAAATACTGGCTTTGTTTGGTTAGAAACCATTTCACCAACTGATTTCATTTTACATCTACAATGTAAAAAACATAGAAATGCTAATACTTCCCAGTTATTCCAGCAATACCAGCTAAAAGGCAGGAATAACTTTTGGTATGATCCCATTCAATTACACAACAGTCAACGGACAAAAGAAATAAAAAAACATATTCTCAGATTGTTTGCATGCAGTATTAAGTTTTCAGACAAAAAAAGAGAGGAGGAGAAAAAGCAATTAAAATAATTATGATGAAATGTTAATTTTATAACACAAATGCACTCAACCTGAATGATGAGGCTTTGTGTCATATAAGACCAGTTTCTCCTTAGTTTGCTTGGGGGATTTTGAATTTTGTTTTTTTGGTTGTTTTGTTTTTTGGGTTTTTTTAAGACAAGAGTAATTGCATGAAAATTAGGTTTGGTTATTCAAAGCATCAAAATACAGCCATTCAGAACTTCTCCTCTGTCCGCTCCACTTTTTTTAAGTTAAATGATTAGAATCAGGTGATGATTCCATTTCCTATTTGCTAAAGAAGATGTTCCCTTCCCATTCACAGACACTCCTTTCAGCTGCTGCCCAGGAGAAGTTCTGAACACTGGGTATGACATACCTGTGTTCTCCCAGGCTGAAGATTTACTGAGCACAATTAGGAACCGAAACATTTAAAACTCAGGAACAGTTTGGCAATAAATTTGTATGACACTCTCTTTAATAGAAGAGAAATAGTATCCAAAAACTTGCTTTCAAAGTCAAGCAACAATGAAGCATAAATAGTTGACTCGTTGCATCTACATGACAAGTGTCACACCCTGCTTTAAAAAGATAATAAGACTATAAAGAATCAAGTTGTTCTTGTCCATCTCTTAACATTTTAATTTTATCACACCAAATGGTAAACAATCTGTTTGGCAACTTATGCTCTATTTTTACCAGGTAACAGGAGGGTAACTTTTTCCCATTAAAATAAAGGCACATAAGAAATCAGTTTAAATATATAAATGTTGCAGCTTTAATATAGGAAAAGTGTAAATTACTCCCAAGGTCTCTTCTTGAGGGCTGATTTGTAATTGTTTGCCTAAGGCAACCTATCTGCATTCAACATTCTCATATCAGAGAAAAAAAGAATCCAAATGGATTTTAAAAAGGAAATTAACTTTTCCAAATCAGACAAGAGTTCTGAAAAATAGAAGTTATGAGACCTACATGTAATATTTGAAGTATTTCATAATACACTTGTGCCAAGGTAACTGCAGTAGGCATAAAATGTTAAAAAGAAAACATCCAAGTTTAAAAGACCACAGGATAAAATGAATCACAACATTAGGATGAGACCTGAAGTCAGCCAAAACTCTGAGATAGAATTATCTAGACTTCCCTGTCCTAAAATCCTCTCTATCCATCCATTAGAAGTTATAATTTTCTGAGAACTGATACCATTTAAAAATAAATAAACAGAACAGAATTAATTAATTCATTAATTTAATCACAAGGAGGTGTCTCATTATTGCCAGTATAGTCAAATACCAGGACAGGTTGCCCAAAGAGCTTGGGAAGTGTCCATTCTTGGAGACTCTCACATTGTGACTGAACATGGCTGTGAGGAACCTGCTCCACCTGACCGTGCTTTGAGCAGGAGTGTTGGGCCAGACCATCTCCAGAGACCCCTTCCAGCAGAAACAATACTGGGATGGTAAACTGGAAGGTGCACTCCATCCACTGCGAGACATTCAACTCCGTCATATCAGATTAGAGACGGCCTAAATAAAATCCCCCATCCCTCCTCAAAAGCACCAGTACCACAGCCACCCCATCCTTAGCCCCCTCTGCTTCACTTCAAAAATCTGCAGGGTTTTGCCACGTTACTTACTAATGTGAGTCCATTCCATCACCAGAGAGGGATCATGATCCAGTTCTTGCTATTCCCAAGGGTTCCGCGGCAGCTGAAGTCGAGGCTTCCCGACGGCAGAGCTCCCATCCTTTCAGCCATTCCCTTTTTCCCTTTCTCACTCCTCACTTGCAAAACTTTCCCTCTTGAGCCCTCTGATCTGCACCCCCAGAGGGGAAAAAAAACCCTTTCTCTCTCCAGAAGATTCAGAACACTCATTATGCGTCAGCCAGGACACAGCAAGCACGGACTTCGTTCCCACCTTCTCTGCCACCCAGAGAAAGCCTTGGCAAGAACACAGCCCACAGCTACTCCTACCTGAACACCCTGGAGCTGGGTTGGGTACCCCAGGTGAATGAATGCACAATTTTAAGTATCACAATCAACTTCACCACTTTCAGAAGTGCTGCGGAAACAGTCTGCACCGTTCTGAATATACCCCCAGTTAATAAAAATAAATCATTCATGCCCTCGGGCACTGAAATGCAGCTTTTGTGCTGGATTGGTGGAATCCTTGTCCATCATCACCCTGTGCTTCTCTGCACTTTTTCAGTGTGCTCCACTGAAGCACAGTTTCAAGTAGAACTCCCCAGCCTTTGCAGCAGTCCCAGTTTGCAGGTCAGGCTTCAGCCACTTGCTTCACTCACCTCTAAAGTGTTAAGGGAAATACACAAGAAATAGATGTTTTTTAAGTTTATTTCTTAATTTTGCTCTAGTTTAATTCTTTCCAACTAAATGAGATAAAGGAAGAGATCCAAGGGTAGGACAAGAGAGTGTTCCTGTAAGATTATACAAAAGCATGGTACAGCTACACACATTCAGTGTGTTTCTCCTTTTAATACTTCAAATCCTATAGACAGAAAAAAATGAGAAGGAAAAATGATAAGACAACTCTTAGAAATTTAAATAAAAACGGGGATGCTTTTGACATATATAAATTCCACCTTTTCCATTTCACAGGATTGCCACTTGTCTTGAGTTTTGTCACAGGAGACTCCCAGTTTTGATAGACCTGTCATGTGCCCTGTCAAACAAATTTGCAAGATATTGCAAAATGTGTAGAGGGAAGTATCTCTCTACTGTGGTGTGGAGATGACAGCTTTATGAATGACGTCAAGGAAAAATGCTGTCCTACAGAGCAAATAAATGGCAAGTTATTACACACTGCTCACCCACTGCCCACATTACTCAGCTGTTTCAGGTCTTGCTCTCCCTTTTTCCAGCTTCAAACTTAATTATTTCACTTTTTCAAAGGTTAGTTAAAAAATATCAAGAAAGGTCAACACAATATACAACTTAATCTTGGTAACTGTAGAGGGAATAATTAGAGGGTTTAGCCACTTTCTGTATAATGGAGATTTTCATAGAAACACCCAAATGTCCTATGAGTGGCTGCATGTTTTCACTGGTTCTCTTGAAATTATAACACCATGTTATATGTACTCTCACATTTTGAAGTGCTTCTTTGAAATGTCTGATGCAATAATCAATGCATGAACGAACAAACATAAATCGAGGATAAACCCTGGTTTGCATTCTCTTTTAATACAAACCCACACCTTAAAAAGCCACAAATCAGTACAAAATGTAAAGAATAGATGCTTTCTACTTCAATTGTTTTGCATCACAAGAACAAGCTCCCGACTATGTCTCAGTACTTGAAGATGCTTCTTCTTCAAAACTATTTAGGGCAGCATGTTTTTAATGCTCATTTACTGTTCTTTCAGTTAAACAAGACCACTGTACGATATGTCCAAAGTTTTCCTTGGTGGGCACTTGAGATTCACTGCCATAATCTAGAAGAGTCTTTATCCTCAGATGGCACAGTCTGCAGAGAAAAGTTCTGAGTTTATACTTGTAGAAGTGGCCACACACAGTAATCAAAACAGGATGCCCAAAGAACAGAGCAAGAACTCAAAATACCTTTCAACTCACTTTCAGGTAACAAAACTATGAGATTCCTTGAAACAACACTGAATTCTACATATTTAGTAACCTTTATGAACCTCTCTCCTCTGATCCTGGTCTAGGTTTCTCTGAATCCAGAAAAACTTTCACCATCTCCCTCCTTCAAGTGTTTCTTCACATCTTCAAAGAGCTCCAGTATGTGAAGCATATGGACTGTGAAGCACCAACTTCAAAAGCAAAATAAAAGCCAGTCTATTGGACAAACTCATGTGTCCACTAATTCTGTATTACAATTTCTGTCAAAGTGTCCAACAGTGACATCAGGCTTAGCAGAATGCTGTGTCCCAGATCTGGAACTCTCAGAAAGTACTGGCATCATGTTTGCCATCTATCAATCAGTCCCCAGGCACAAAGATGGTTGAAAGCAGGAGGTGACAAACTGCAGTTGGCAACTTCACCGTCACAGCACTTCACAGAGGTGCTCTCGTACAGCAATAGTAATTTTGTTCTCTCCTGCCACGTTACTGTCCAGATTAAATATTTCAGCCTGGAAAAGAGAAGGCTTTGGGGTGACCTAAGTACAGCCTTCCAGTACCTGAAGAGAGCCTGCAAGAAAGATGGAGAGGGACTGTTTACAAGGGCACGTAAGGACAGGACAGGGAGAAATGGCTTCAAAACTGAAAAAGAAGGAGTTTAGACTGAATATGAGGAAGAAATTCTTTACTGTGAGGGTGGTGAGGCCCTGGCACAGGCTGCCCAGAGAAGCTATGGATGCCCCATCCCTGGAAGTGCTCAAGGCCAGGCTGGACAGGGCTTGGAGCAACCTGGTCTAGTGGAAGGTGTCCCTGCCCATGGAAGGGGAGTTCGAATGAGATGATCTTGAAGGTCCCTTCCAACCCAAACGCTTATAAGATTCCATGAAATTCAGTGTTACTCAGTGATCTATTAATCTATTTTGCTTAAATTTTTCCCTAATTTGTAGCACTGTACCACCTTAAAGGAGATCACTGTGCATTCACTGAAATGCCCATCATTGCAATGGAGAGAAAATACTTAAAAACTTGAAATTATGTTAACAAGTATTCAAAAAATTATGTTCTGCAGTTTACAGTGATGCTAAAGAGAATGGTCTGAGACAGCACGGGACTGACTTCAAAGCTTAAATATCTCCAGACTTGTCTAAAAGAACCCCTTTTATCCCACAACACAGTGAGGGTTCCTCACTTCTGGAATACCTGTCCTGCACTCATCTCTAAGCCTGGAACTACGTGACAGGTAATAAATTCAGGATTAACCTAATGAATTTTAAGTCATTACTAATGGAATCCACTAATCTGCCTGTGCTTTTAAGTGCTGTTATGTCAGTCAAAACATAGGAGATGTGACAGACAATTCCTGCATGCAAAGTTCCAGCTTGCTGATTTATCTATAGATGTGGAATGTTTACCTCAATCAAGCTAAGAAGTTGGTGTCAAGTGTTTTAACGTATAGAGCAACTACTCATGGAAATGCAGCTTTGTGTTGCTGCAGATACACAGCACCACACGCAGGAGAGCACGAGCAACAGGAGAAAGGACTGTAGTTTAAACTCCTGCGTGATACCTAAAAGCCATTATCTTCTAAAGATAAAATCCTCTTTGTCTTGTAAAAAACACAATATTCAAAATACGGCCCGCGAATGTTCTCGCTTCTGATTTTCTAAGTATTTTAACGGCAAATTACTCATTAAATTCACAGCTAAACAAACCCAAATTTTTGTTCTGCTCTTAAAACAGCAGTTCCTTTGAATGATCATGATGGATGGTGTAATCAGTGTTTTTGCACAGCAGTGTTTTCGTGTTTTAATTACACACACCCTCAGCAGAGCTCTCAGATGTCTTCTACTGCACCCCCTCACAAAGAATCCCTTTATCCTCAACCCGAGAGTCTAAGGAATTTTACCAGGAAGATCTGACAAGAAAATAGCCAACAACAGAGGGGGAAAGGCACATCTAGGTTTAGGGTGGACATGATTTCTTAACCCCGAGAGGTGCAGGAGGATGGCAGGGGGGCTGCAGGTCCGGAGCAGGGATTCAGGGATTCCCCTGCAGCCCTGGGGATATTCCCTGTGGGAGCTGCAGCCAGGGAGAGCCCTGGTGGGTGTAGCTGTCTGGCACGACCCAGAACAGGGAGGCAGGGGAGGAGAAGCCCTGGAGGGACTGGGAGGGACAAACCCACCACATCCCTTCCCCCTGGGGAGAGGAGTCAGCAGGGAAGGAGCTGGGAAAGGGCTGATACAAAACAAGCGGCACCAGCAGGACGAGGGAAGGGATTCTGCCCCTCCCCTCTGCTCTTGGGAGACTCCACCTGCAGTGCTGTGTCCAGATCTGGGGCTCCCAACACAGGAAGGACATGGAGCTGCTGGAGCAAGTCCAGAGGAGGCCACAAAGATGCTCAGAGGGCTGGAGCATCTCTGCTCTGGAGACAGGCTGGGAGAGCTGGGGGTGTTCAGCATGGAGAAGAGAAGGCTCCAGGGAGACTTTACAGCACCTTCCAGTGCCTAAAGGGGCTCCAAGAGAGCTGGAAAGGGACTTTGGAGAAGGGCCTGGAGTGACAGGACAAGGAGTAATGGTTTAAACTGAAAGGGAGTAGGTTTAGATCAGATACCAGGAATAAATTCTTCCCTGTCAGGGTGGTGAGGCCCTGGCACAGGTTGCCCAGGGAAGCTGTGGCATCCCTCTGAGTGTTCAAGGCCAGGCTGGATGGAGCTCTGAGCAACCTGGGATCGTGGAAGGTATCCCAGCTCATTGGACTAGACCAAAATCATCACAGTACTGGCATATGTGGACAGTTTACACCCACAATCAAACCTCAACCCTTGGTCCTTCACTGCTCTACCACAACAAAAGATTCCCCACAATTATTGCACTCTCTGGCAATGTACAGAGTTTTGCCTGTTTCCATCCTTAATCACCATCCATGAGCTTTTACATCTTTTTCTCTCCCCAGTCTGTTGGGGAGGGGAGCTGCTGGGGGGGTGTCTGTCATCCAGCTGAGGTCATCCCAAAACAGTGGAACTGTCTATAGAAACATAATTTTAATTTAAATTGTCTTCTTACTAGACCCCAAGCAGGTAATTTTCTTCTCTTAAAATGGCCTTATACAAACCTGCATTCAGTCATCAATATCAGTCTAACTCAAACTCACTTCTCTCCTCATTTCTTCATATTTATGAATTAAATTTATTTGTAATTTTAAACATTTCTTGATAGAGTCTAGTGTACTAGACTATAGTGTACTTCCTATTAGCAAGGAAAGTGTATACTGGAAATAACAGAAAAACAAACACAGAGGATCTGGTTGAGGATCATAACAGAAACTCCAAAAGGCTAATAAATAAAATACAGCATGTAGAATCTTAACAATATATTCTTGTACTTGTAAAGACTGTGAAGAACTAAATATTCTGGGCCTTTCTTCCACACTATTGCTCATTCCAACCATTGTATCCATATAACTAAAAAAGTTAAGCATTCAGCACTTCATGGATGTCAAACTGACAGATTAAAACTAACAATAATAATTGCTTTCGATATTTACTTTAAATTGTCTTTCCTAACGGTTTGCCATTGAATCCTCTATTTTCTGTCCTTTTCAAATGATTTCTTCTCCTGTTCCAGTCCATGTGTCATCATGGAGAACTGCTGACTTGGTCTGAATGCAAGCAGCTTGTCAGAAACATCATCAAATCTGAGTTAAATATAGGTGGTGAACCATAATAGATGTGCCACTTACATTGTACTGCACCCTTACCAGTTCCAAAAATTAGAGGAACTATTCACATTCTATATTTTTATTAAGAATGGGGGCTTAGCACGTTGCAAGGAGCAGAAATCTGCAGGAAGCAGAAAACAAAATGTTAAGTCACAGAAAGATTTTAGAAGTGCATTGAGTTGACAAAATGAATATATAATTTAAAAATCAATAGTGCAGTCTAGAGAAAGGAAACCCTTCATCTTTCAGGGGGCAGCACTCTTACTTTAGGGCAAGGCACTGGCTTCATATCCCAGTACTTAAATACATTGCTGAAAGCATCACACTTCTGATGAGACATAAAACCTGATCGTTTTTGCAAGCAGAGAAGTGTTAACCTTCATGGTTTGGACAAATTTCATTTGGACAATTACATTCCAAACTAACTACTCCTGTGATTTCAAATGTCTAAGAGTCACCAAACAAATGACATTACACCTTAGCTCTCACACCAGAACATGAGGAACTAGAAGGTCACTGGGATAAACAGCAATATTTTGGTAGACAGTTCTAAATGTCAGCAAAGCAATTTCATGTAGGATATAAAATGCAATGGAGAGTTAAGCAACATTTTTGAAAACTGTGCTGAAAAGTACATGAGATCTTTGGTAATAGTCACAGGCACAGGTTGGGGACTGCATTCATTAACCCACAAAACCGAGTTTTAGACAGTGGCTCCTTTTACAGCCTTAGAAAAGCTTGAGATGGGACAGAATAGAAAGGGTCCATTTCACATCACTTACCTTTTTTATATAGGAACTTTATATGTTTAAATCAACTCTATGCATCAAGCACTGGAATAGAACAACATTGTTCCAAAAAATGGAGCAAAACAATGAGTTTGGAATAAAAAAGGAAAAAGACAAGAAGAAAAACAAAATAACAAAATTCTCTTTTTCACATATAACAGGAAAGTTTAGCCCTTACACTACAATTTTTTAAGATGTCAGCCACTCAACAGACTATATCTGATAAAGGAGCATAAAAGAAGTACTTCTTGCCTGGTGCAAAGAAGTACAGCAAGAAAATAAGACAATATTTTCTTACTAGATTTATTTACTTGAGATCACTTGCAAGACACATCTTGCATTGCCATTGATGCTATAAAATAGCCCACTAAAATAAGCTCTCGCTCCTCTGAAAAACAGATGTAACCACTGAAAAAGCACTACACTACTTTACATCCAACTACACCATCCAGCAAACCACAATCATTTTGCTGAAAAAGCTTCTGAAGCCCTCTCTGAGAATTTTATACACTGGTACCAAAGTGGCTTTACAGAAATATTGCACATTTTGAAATACTAAGTGTGCACCATGTTTATCTTTTGGAATAAATTAAAACCTAATGTCATAATCCAAAAGGCTGGTTTCCTTTAGTAGGGAAGAGAACTTAAATCTGGTTTGTGACTAATCTCTACTCTGGATGCACCTCAAACTTACACTCTACCATTTCCATTTGGTATCACAGACATAAAAGCCAGCCTTTTAAAATTTCCCTCCTTTTCTTTACCTTTGCTGGTAAATTCATTCCTCTCTAAACCTGAGATCCACCTTTTCTCTTAGTTCACTGTGTTTTCCCTAAGTTACACCTTATCCCATCAAACACTTCAACAAGATGCAAATAAACAAACAACCCATTTTAATCCTGAGATACAAAACTTGTGAAAGAAGCAGCTAAAGACAGGAAGCAAATTTTGAATGTATTTGTTAGCTCCCTCCTAACTCTTCTCACAAGTTATATTAAACGTTTGCAGCATGACAGTGAAACAATTTGCTCTGCAATATGGTACCCCTTCGTGTAAGCATTTTATATTCTTATTATTGGCATTTCAAAAAGGCATGTTAATGCTTTATTTGTTGTGAAGGCAATTCATTCATCTGAGACTCATAAAACACACCTATGCACCCGTTAGGAAAGATGGATTTCCCAGTGCTTTCTCCCAGTCCAGCATGGTCTGACAGGTTATTTACAGGAAAGCAAAATGACTGTGTTTGAGGTGCTCACCTTGACACCGAGAGAATGACTTAGAAAATCAGACATTCAGCCTCACAGGGCACTGGACTTTGTACAAACAGCTTTGTTTTTGTCAGTGAGCTTAGATACAGGCACAAAAGAACAGAAGAACCCCGTTCTCTTCTGCCTGGATGCACATTCATACGGTCTTTCTGACCGATTCCCCTAGTCCTTCACTGCAAGGACATTTAAAATTCAGGCAATGAAAACAATACCTGGAGTATTATTAATGCAATAATCAGTTAATACCAGCTAATAACCAAGAAGGCTACAGCAAATATATCTAATTAATCTGCCCACCAATTCTTGTTCTTGTGCTGTCGTGCTGTTTAACTACTTGCCTTCAAAGCAACGCTTTGGTGAGCATTTCCACAACCAGTACTCTTTGGACCTGGTGTTTCCTTGACCTTTCACATCTAAAAAACCCTAAAATCTTGGAGTAAACAAGAGTGCCAAACCTATTTATGCTGGCTGAATTGTGACATGGCACATGGCACTGCAGCAACCACAGCCCACAGCGATACTGCACTGGCCAGGCCCAGGCAGCACCGCGTGATCTCACAGCATGTTCCTGTGCAGGCTCAAAAAAATCAAAGCAACTCAGCAGAAAAGAAGGCAGGCCCAATGAATTGCCCAGAATATTAGTTTTGAAGCCTTCCACCTGTCTCCCATTCTCTGGAGGGATATGGGATTATTACATATGACAAAGTCAATGTGCATCTCAAATGATAAAGAGACATAATACAATATTGAGACAAAAACAGGACCTGGAAACTGGGGGTTTCATGCTTTTGTTAAGCAAGCTCGTAGCCAACACTGTTTCCAAAAACTGTAGTGACTGTAATGTAATTTAATGTCTATATAACTCCCAATTAGTCCTCCCTCAAAAAAACTACTAACAAAAACTGTCAAAGGGACAACAAAATTGAGAGAAAAAAAAAGTCCAAATGCCTTAAGAACACCCACAGAAAGGAAGTTCTTTCAAAGTTATGGCCCAGAGACAACTACCACGTTACAGAAAAGGATGGCTGTGTCAGCCACTGAGCCAGAACAAAGAATAATATATAAATAAAAGAACTCAAAGTTCCTGTGAAAAAGCATATTTGGACAGCCAAAGAAACAGCCTTTTTGCAGAGAGTCAACTGAATCCTCAATCTCAAGAGTACAGAGGTACAAAATCTAAGACAGAAAACCAGTAGTACACATATCCAGGGACTCCCCATCCCTGGAAGCATCCAAAGCCATGTTGGATGGGGCTCTGAACAACCTGGCCTAGTGGAAGGTGTCCCTGCCCATGGCAGGGGGGTGGAACGAGATGATCTTGAAGGTCCCTTCCAACCCAAACCACCCCATGATTCTGTGATTCCAGGACACACCACACATCTCAGCAGAAAAGGCTCCAGCCTTGAGCACTTCACAGTGCACAAAAACCGACGTTACAAACGTGCATTTTGGTATTTTCTGTTCAAAAGGAGCCTAATGAAAATTTTAATTTTTCTATAGTACAGCTAGAACCTCCAGAAAGCTTCCATTTGTTAAATGTTCAAGTAATTTAAACTCTTTTTGCTCCTTTATGGTAGTAACTACGTACCTGATTATTTCAGCAACCAGCAAAAATAAAATCTCATCAGAAACATCAATTGTGAGCACAGTATTACAGCTGAGTCCACTAATCCTAACTAAATATGTTCTTAGAACCAACAAGCTCTCACCATTTTGCATCTGGAAATCAGATGAAGGGGACATTAATATTGCTGTGCACGTAATGCAAGTATGGAGCTCTAAGTTATCTGTTTTTCTGGGTTACTTTGTGTAATTATGTACAGGAACATCAGGAACTGACAAACAAATTCGATGACCACTGAAGTTTGGGACAGTGAGTTCAAACAATCCTAAAGGCTTCACAGGACACCACGTGCCTTCATATAAAGCCAGACTAAGTGAAAAATGTGTAACAACATGTAAAAGGAATAACACCTACACTAAAACACACAGTTCAGCCTCAAAACTCTGCAGAAACATTAATCTCATTGGTTACACCTCCAGAAGTTGGACATCACTAAAAGATGTATTGTATTAAATCTTTCCTCCCTGTGAGAAAACATTGAAAAGGCAAAGCCATCACCAAAAAAAACCCAACCAAACAAACAAGATTTTCCTTCATACACTATCAAATACATCAAGAGTTTTCAAGCTGCAGAATGTTTTATTCAATATTCCATCCTCAGTAAACAAAAATATCCTCTGCTGACATAAAACCCTTTGCAATTTCCAAACTGCTGACTTACAAAGGCACTTTTTTGGTTCAGAGTGTATCGGTTACAATGTCTTCTAAAAAATTTATAACTAACAGTAATTATGAAAAACTGGTTTCATTTGTAGTAAATCATTTAATATCTTCCATGCGATGGGAAACCTTAATAAAATAACAGACCTGGCAAACTGAATAACCAGTTCCACATCTATCACTCTGCTACTTCAAATTTAAAAAAAATATTCAGTCTTCTTTGAATTAAAATGTCTCCATAAATAGGCCACTTTTTATAAGAAGTAATATAACTAGTCCTCAGTACATATTAAATCTTTCACAAGTAGCAACAATAAATTTCATAAGCATATATACCATGTACAAATCAAACAAACCCTGCATCTCCACACACTTCAGGGATTCACTGACATGGCCTTGCTCAAAGCATCCATAGTTGGAAATATATATATGGGCAACCAATACATTACTTTAGCCACCTCCACATCTGCAAGGAGCTGCTGTGTGTAATTCAACATCACTTTAAATAATATCTAGGAACTTCTTAAGGGAAAAGAAAGAAAGGGAAAGAAAACAGGAGAGTGTCTTGTCCAATTTCATATCCCTGTTTAGCCGTGAAGTTTTACAAATTGTTATCGATTAATGCAGTTGAAACTGAGCTTGGAAGTTTAAAACAACACTGAGTGAAATGGAAGTAATGAATAATTAATCTATATACTAAAGGCCAAACTATTTATTTAAAGGACTCTGTGTTGAATTGAGTTTCCATGATCAATACAGTCATTGGTTGTCTTGGTTCAGACACGTAAACTGCATTTCTTGCCCAGTGCTGGGTGTGTCACATTCCTGCTCCTCTGCCAGGTCATTAACAACCTTTTAATTAAGAGTCTCCACACATTTCCTCCCTTTTGCAGTTTGGTGTTTTTTGCAGTTTTTAAAAATGGAAGGCGAGAAAAAAATTATGGCTTTTCCCTCCAACTCCAATCCTGTAACATGCACTTATTTTCTCAATTCTCTTACTGCTTTGTGACCCATCTGCCATAAGGTACTTCAATCTAAAACAGCCTAAATTAAAAACAAAAGCCTTAAAATAAATTACAACTGCATGACATCCAAGAAAAAAGCAAAGTCACCCTAAACTCTCTGCCACAGACAAGCACAGAGTCCACTCCTACTTTCTCCAACTCTGTGCTAATAGCGCTCACTGACCATCTTCCTTACCCTGACTACCACTTAAAACCCTTTTTAAAAGAAGCATCGGCATTGCAGAAATTTTAACAACTCTACTGCTGCTAAAATCAGTTTGTCACAGTTTCATGAACTACTTCATTACACCCGACAGCTGACGGCAAAAAAGCCCACAATTATGAGATATTATTCAATCTATAATCAAAGTCCTTCTGACGTTAGGAATTTGCCAAATCAACCATACAGCTCCAGAATGCCCGATGCTGGTTTAAGGTTTATTAATCTGTGGAAGTTGTCTGAGTCTGCTTCTTATACAGACCACAGTTTTTAGTTACAGCATTGTTTTTTAAAATTCAGTTTTGTCTTCCCTCTGGAACAGCTTGGTGTGACTGTGAGTGAAACACTCTCCACTCCAGGAAATTAACCTGGCTGTGCTCAACCAGAAGATCTTACATCTTGAATCAGGTCTTCCCTGAAATGACTGTGCTACACAGCCCTCCCAAAGCCCAGAAATTAACTAATGATTCAGATTTGGATCAAAATTCTAATTATTTCCTACTTAAAATCCTTTCTCCTAAACTTGTAAAACTCAAATAGTCTTGATAGAAAGCATCAAATAACAGTCACCAAAAGCTCAATGCTCAGAGGACAGGAACAGTTTCCACTGGGAGAGGACAACCATGAAAAGGAAGAGCTAGAGCAGAAAAAAAGAAAACCTTTCTGCAGTTTCCTGCAACAGCAAAGGCTAGAGGTGATTGAATGCAGATTGTGGAACTTCCATCCCCAGATCTTCCTCCAGAAGGCCGAGGCACTGCTTCTCCATAACCTGACCTTTGGGACAGCAAGATGGAGAAGGGATGTTCTCTCAAAGTCCCTCCCAGTCTCCTTTCTGTGCTTTGTTTGGCACTTCTTGTACAAACACAGACAGGAAAATTCATTAACTGCAGCCACAGTATCTGCTTAAGAAGTCAGTAATGGAAGTGAGAATAAGCCACCTGGAATCCTATTTCTTCTGGATATCTGCTTTCTCTTTAGGTGGAATAGGAAGGTTTCATAAAAAGGTTCTGCTACCAAACCTTATCATAAACCAGCACTATTAACTGAAGCTACCTTATTTTAATGGCACACGCATAAAGGAGCATCACATTCACTTTTTGTTAACCAGGAATTTTAAAATAATCCAGATTTTACTGACTCTGGTATCAGCTGCAAAAGGAATGTCAATGTGTTCAGCAGCTACAGACCAGATAACCTTCCCTCTAAATGGGAAGAAGGACGACAGTCAGAGTGAAGTATAATGAGAAACATTTTATATAATGCTGCCTCACATCAGTAATTTGCTGTTTGTGAGGAGATCTGCAATTTTTCAAGTTTTAACCTTTGAATATATTACTATGCTGAACATTCATGAGATCAAGGAATCATCGAGTACCAGGAAGCATCTCATGAATCTCAACTCGAAACAGAAAAATCTAATGTGACTGATAACATTAACTACCAATTCTACAACCTTCACTATGTGAATGACTAACATGACCACCACAACCAGCATGCACTTTGTTCTCATCAAATATTAGAAAAATAATATTATTTTATTTTTTAAGGGGGAATGATCTAGCACTCAGAGTAGTTTGAAGATATAAATGCTTATTTAGAGGTGGGACACTGTCTTCTCTTACTTATTAATTTATTACCAAAACATATCAGTGTAAAAATAATTAAAGAACTTGTAAGATTTTACAGTCTAATAATGCTGTTAATAAATAACTACAGATGTGATATTTGTCTAACAGCTACTACACAAAAAGTTTTTAAATATGACACAAAAGATATTACTCTTTATACAAAAGATAGTGCAGCTTTTTCAAATACAGCACATTAACCATAGCCCTGCTATCTTATTAATTCTTAGCCTGGAAAACTGCATTTTCACTATTCCTTGCAGCATTTAAGGATCTGATCCTGCTTTAAAGTTAGTCTTCATGGTGCATTCATCTGTGCTTTCAGCTATTTTGTGAATCGCAGAGTAATTAACCTTTATTCAATACATTTCTCATCCCCTGACAAGCGTGGCATTTCTCCCTCAAGCTTTTCTTGGAAAAAAAAAAGTGCTCCTGTTCTGTTCCCAATAATGTATGCAAACAAACACTGCTACATGTAGAGCAAAGCACACAACTGGAGGAACAGGCAAGCAAAAAGTCATTTCCGCTGTAACTTCCCTTATTAGTAAATAGGTCAGAAAACACCTTTACAGAAAATTCCGGTCACTGCCAGGAGGCTCCTGGGACAAAGCTCCTCTGCAGCTCCACCAAGGAGCTCCAACAGACAATGGCATGATGGGGAACCCAAATCCCAGCCTAAGGAGCTACTCCCAAGCTGGTCCAGGGAGCTTCTCCCTGAACCACCAGGACAAAGGCAAGGGAATCTCCAGTGTGACCACCAGGACTTTGTGACGAGTTGCACGGTGCCCAGCAGGCCCTTGTGACCTGGGGTGGCATTGTGCCCAGAGGCCATTGTGACACAGATCCCTGGGGGATCCTGTGGGGGCAAATTCCTTAAAGTGCCCACTCCCATGAGAGCAGCTCCCCTGGGTGCTCGTGGCAGGCGTTCAACAGCGCACCCTGAAGATGCCAAAGAAGCAGGAGGGGAATGCCCATTGCAAGACCCAGGTGGGGCTGCCACCACAGAGGGATGGGGCTGGAGGGAGAGGCTGGAGTGGGAACAGCCAGCCAGCCACGCCTGGCACCCAGCATTTCTATGCGGAGGAGCCGGCACCAGGATGGCCAAGGTGCAGCCATGCCCAGACCCGAGCTCAGCTGGGCTGCCATGGCCAGGACCTGTTTTGGTGGCAGGGCCAGGTTTCCCATTCTGGAGGGGTCGCTGTGCCAGTGCAGCTGCCTCCATTCCGCACCGACTCCTGCTTCCCACAGCGGCGCCACCGGCAGCCCCCGGCAGCACCGCGGCACACCAGGATAACCAGCTCGTCCCTCCGTGGGAACAGGCTGACACTGCTGCCCAGACCAGCAGTGTCACAGAGCCATCAGAGCCTCTGCACACAGGACAGGCTGGAGGGCTGGGAGTCACGGCCCCGCAGGAGAGTGACACGGCCAGAAAGAGTGTCCCCACCATCCTTGCCCGTCCGCATCTCCCTCCAACTTCAAGGAACACCAGCAGCTCCACGCTGGATCACCCTTCCAACTCCAACAGCAGCCTCTGCAAATGTCAGGCTGCCCCCTCTGCCAGCAGCAGCCTCTGGGTCTTCTCTGAGGGGCAGAGCACGTGCCAAGGGCCTTGTGCCCAGCGGCCACCAAGACCTTGTGCCACCTGCTCAAAGGGACACCACGGCTGCTGACGGGGCCTGGGAAACACCTTCCCCAGGGAGCAGAACTGCAGGGCTCTGGGAACGGTCAGTGGCAAGGCAGAGCCATCGTCTGCCACCCCTGAGATCTGCACGTGGCTCACTGCTCTGTACGCAGGCCAAGGATGCTCAGAAGGACCTGCTGCTTGCCAAGACAGAGGAGCTCGAGGACCTGGAGGAAGGGGATGATGAAAAAATTAATAGAGACCTGTTTAGAGACATCATCTCGCATCCGGAGGAAGAAAGTTCCATTGAGACCACCTGCATCACCAATCGATCAAGCCTCAGGCAGGAGCCAGTGGCAGGCCCCCGGGTGCTGCCCAGCACTCCCAGCTTGACCAGTGACTCCACAGCAGAGACAGAAAACTGCTCTGAGCACAAGTCTCCTGCCCAGTTTGCAGGCCAGCAGTCTGTCTCTGAGGACTGGCTGTACTGGGACGCTATTCTAAAGGAGCTACAGAAGGAGCGTGAGGAGGGACAGGTCCCTGACACAGAGGCTGCAGGAGAGGTGAACGTTGACCCACAGAGTGCATCACTTGCCCCTCACAAAGAACAAGAGGCAGAGGCAGCAGCTTCTCCCCTGGCTGGAGAGACCTGGGATGAAGAACACAGCGAGCCTGAGGAAAGCTCAGGCTTCTCAGATTCTCTGTCACCTGGAGGCTTCTGTGAGGAGAGTCAAAGGGAAACCCCTCTGTCACCCTTGAGACCTGCCTGTGGCACAGTGCTGTGCCCAGGCACTGAGGATGCTGGGAAGCATCCTGTGCATATCAAGACAGAGAAGGTGGGGCAGCTGGAGGAAGAGGATGATGACAAAACATATGAAGATCTGCTTATACAGCTCCTCACCTTCCTGGAGGAAGAAAGTTCCACTGAGACCACCTGCATCCTCAGTAATCCATCTAGTCTCAGGCAGGAGCCAGTGGCAGGCCCCCAGGTGCTGCCCAGCTTGACCAGTGCCTCCACAGCAGAGACAGAAAAGTACTCTGAGCACAAGTGTCCTGCCCTGTTTGCAGACCAGCAGTCTGTCTCTGAGGACTGGCTGTACTGGGACACTGTTCTAAAGGAACTACTGGAAAAGTTGGAGGAGAAAGAGGTCCCTGATAGAGAGGCTGCAGGAGAGGGGGGACAGCGACCCACAGAGTGTGTTGTTACTCCCACTGCAAAACAAAGCTTGCCCAGTGCCTGCCCATCCCCTGGCTCCTTCCCCTACAGGCCCCTTGGCCCTCCCACATTCCCCGGCTCCCCGGCCGCGGCGCTCCATTGTCAGGATGGCCGGTCGGGCTCTGCGCCGGGCTTTCTCCTTCCGCTGCCTCAGGGGACACGGAGAGGAGTGACCCCAGCTGCCAGCAGCAGGAGGATCCCCAAAAGTGGCTGTTCACCCCGAGGATGTGCAGTTCCCACAGGGCACAGGATGGATGGTGCCAGAGGCAGCCACTTGCCACGAGGACATCCTGCTGCTGCCGGCCCCAGCCCGTCACTCCCGCTGGTCAAGGACAGCCGGCTGAGGAAGGATTACAGCAGCACATTGTAGAATCCCAGGAAAGCTGACTTTAGCCATGGGGTGGATTGTGGTGGTACATCCCCCCCATCCCAAGGCCACACTGTGATCTGGAAATGCTCATTAGGCCTTGATGAACTCCACGTGGGCTTCACAGGAGCACTGTTCCCAGGAACTAACAGTTGTCTAACGAGCACCTGCTTTTTAATAAACAGCCTTGGAAACTTATTTTTCTTCCTTGAATAACAAACCAAGTGAAAGAATATTG